>JAHZMW010004368.1:0-17381 GCA_027743745.1 Alloscopus bannaensis | reverse complement strand
GGTTTTCGATGTAAGTGGTGGCGCAAAATTTTATACCAGCAACCTAATTTAGTGAGTGAAAGGTCTCATGGGGTTTTCGATGTAAGTGGTGGCGCAAGTAATTGATGCTTCCACTTTAGTGTAAATACTAAGTAATAGGGCGTATTTTTCCAGTTTAAGTGGTGCCGTAGGTAAATTCATACGTTTATTTTATGCTATTTTGTTGACAGGGTGAGGGTCGAGAGCTACAAGCCACTGGTCGATTTGTGGAGCATCTATCGGAATACACTGTTTTTGACGGCAATGAGTCAAAAAAATTCTTCAACGTTTTGGGTTTTGTGCTGTTGCTACCGCAGTATGTTGACTGTAAAAAACTACAGGGCAGATTATTCAAGTTCAAATTGTGGTCAATTCATGTTCATGGGTGCCATTCCGTAAATCGGAATGCCAGACCAGCTGGGGAGTCGGATAGTGAAACTGACTCTGACGAGGAGGAAGACCTTGACGTGTTTGCGTTTGAAGACTTTGATGATACTGATTTTTTATATAGTAGAACCAGAAAAGTCGCCAATTCTGACATTAGAGAAAGACATGTACGGGAATTCAGGGACGACGGATATTTTTCCAACAGATACCGTAAACATGTTATAAATCATAACAATCTGGATGATGTAATCGACTTTTGGCGCACGGAACCTGCCGTCGCAGACCTTTCCCTTATGGATCATCTACTGTACGAAGGGAATTGTGGGGCCACCCCAACTCAAAATTTTCCTGACAAGATGTCATCGGCAGTCCAGACTCCGGAGTTCGATCAACATTTTCGTCCAAACCTAACAAATCGTTTAAACTCTTCACAAGTAATAATTGAAGATTTTTTTTTCATGCATATATCCAGTCAAATGGCATTCACGGTTTATCAATTTGGTTTTTAATATCTAGGTTTTGTGTATTTTCAGATGTCGGCGGTCGAACTTATGATGACTTCCAGGATGTCGTGTGTGATTGGACCACCTGGAACCGGAAAAACAACCACAGCTGCTGTAGGAATATTGAGCCTACTTTGCAAACAAATGGGAAATGTGCTTGTATGTGCACCTAGCAACTTTGCCGCTGATAATCTCTACAAGGCTCTTGTTACAGTAGCAGACGAAGTTGGAATTCCGATGAAGATGGTGCGGGTCATGGGCAAGGCAAAGGAACTTCAAGATCTCGCGTCTCACTCTAGCAAAGGTTACTGTATAGAGAATCTGCTTGACGTTTCAAGTGTTGGTGAATTATCCACATTATGTATAAAAAACAGTTTTTTAATCTGGAATACATATTCTTTAGATTATAGCTATCTTCACAACAGAGTGCGAAGCCATCCATCTTGGGACACGGATGCTAACCGCCAATTAATTGCGAGTAATGTTTTTTGAATTATTACATTTTGTGCTTATTTCAAAAAAATACAAACAATTTGATGAAGATATATACATATTTCAGAAATTGATGGTCACACGGAAGAGTTTCCTTCTGCCAAAGATGAGCTGGAATATCGGGAGAAAGTGGACATGATAGAAATTGAAATACTGTGTTCATGCAGGTTATATGTTGCAACAGTGGGAACGGGTGGAAACAGAACCATTCAGAACGCTCTACAGAGGGTGATGACCATGTGTAGAAAACTGGAAGCTGTAGTTGTTGACGAAGCGGGTGAGTAATATTTATGCCAATTTGGGATGTTTTTTTTTGTTAATATCAAACTGTTTGTGTAGGGTTGTTGAAGTCACCCTCGTTGTTGCCGTTACTAGTCAATGGTCCATCCCGCGTTTGGCTACTCGGAGACACGAATCAGGTGCAGTGTAATTTTTTAGTTATTATTTGCCAACATTCCGAGGTTTATTTTAACGATGCATTTTACTTACAAACTTTCAGCTTGACCCATGTGTAAAAAGTGAATCAGCAGCTCGTGCTTGTCTTGACATTAGTTTGCTTGAGTTCCTTTCGTTTAGGTACAATTTACTTATCATGGTTTTCTTTTGATTTCCTGAAGAGCTAAATTTTAGTAAAGTTGAAACTTTACTTTGCCTTTTAATAGGTCGCAAATCTCTGGTAATAATGCATTTTTTTCTACGCTGAACCCCCAAATGAGGATGGCTGACAAGGTTGCCCAAGCTGTTTCGCGTGTTAGCTATCATGGCAGTCTGAATTCAGCTCCTAGTGTTTTGCAAAGGGATTATGAAAAGTTATTCCCCGAGATTATTGAAATCTTTCCCCACTTGGAAAACCAGAACATCGCCATTTACGATTACGATACCAACGATGAGACAAACGTATGTTGATTCCGTGATGAAACTTTATTAACTTAGTATTAATCGCAAAATGTACGACGGTTTGTGTTCTTTAGGATGGTCATGGGGGAATACGAAATTGCACTGAAAGTGAAATAACTGCTGCAATTTTAAACAAGTTGAAGAAATCCAAATTGGATTTGTCTCGTGTAACCGTCATTGCGATGTATGACGAACAGGTCAAAGAGCTGCGTCAAAAACTACCTGCAATCATTTACCCGGTAAATTAAACATATTCGTATCACAAAAAAACGTCCTAGGGACAGTTTGACGCAAACAATTACTAATCGATTTCGTTTTATAGGATCTTCAAATTGCAACGGTTGACTCGTATCAGGTTAGCAGGTTTTTCACGTGTTATCTGCAAGGAACCACACTCGTTGTTACTAAATATTTACTTTACGTTTAACAGGGAAAAGAAAACGATGTCATAATCATCAACACCGTGCGGGCAAATGCGAAAAACGACTGCGGTTTTCTGAAGAAACGAACACGATTCAACGTTGCAATTTCTCGCGCAGTACATTATTTGTTTTTAGTAGGAAACTGGAGATGTTTAATGAAGTCTACAATTCCTTTTTTCACAGAGTTTTACAATTTCGTTGTTACTGAACAAAATGTCACTCCACAGGTTCAATGAATTGCTGTGATTTTTGAGTAGTTGGTGTTATGATATAAACAAAATTGTTTGTTACAATGAATGCTCAGCATTATCTATGCGAGGGTAAAATTTTGATGTACTTCCATACATACATTTATTGTGGGTTATCAGCAACTATTGTCGAAACATTCCAAGCGAAGTTTGAGCATTATCACAAGGTATATCACTGTAAATAAATAGTGTAGCGAATTTAAAAAACAAATTTCCTAAGATTTTTAGTATGCAATAATTGAACTTTTAAAAGCAATGGTAACATGCTGATTGCCCAATAAGCAGCAAATTGAAGAACCTGTTCAAAAAAATGCGCTGTATTTCAAGATAAAAACACTACTGATAAAATGACCTTACGTACCTGGAAGTAATGGAAATGTTGCGGCACCACCTGTACTTGTCAACTATAACACGCCAAAAGTATATGAGCGGGATGAAAATATAATTAGGAAATAAGCCCAAAATCAAGTCTCAAAATCAGGTAAATAATCAGTCCAACAGGATGCCCACTAGAGCTGTGTACTGAATAACTGGAGCTATGTAAACCAAAATATTGTTGCGGCACCACCCATACTTGCCAACCGTAACACGCAAATAGTATATGAGCGGGATGAAACCATCCATACCAGGGTGAAACTACTTCAATTTTTAGCGACATTGTGATGATAATATTGATATTGTAATAACATTAGTGACTAGGTGATGTCATTGGCATTCTTTTTATCAGTACTAGTTGTACCTCCGGAGATTGCCAGTCGTTTTTTGGTGGCTGTGGGCGACATTTCTCAAACACGATTAAAGGCCAATTGTTGGCAAGTGCACTATCACTCGAAACGGTTGATTAGTGTCAGGTTGTTACTAAATTTTGTATTCACCGAGATAGTCGCTGAGTAACCAACTGCTACGAAAAAAATAAAAACAAAATGTGTAAATATTTATAGCTTTTTGAATCTGCGTTCAAAAAAATAATATTGCATTTCGGATACTCTCAGCGGTCAGATATGGAAAAAACGGTTTCTGTTGAAATTCATATATTTTTTTGAAAAGTTCATGATTTTCTACAAACACGACTGGTCTATCGAGAACGCGCCAGTGTGACAGTTTCGGAGCAACAATGCAGCAGCACGAAATTGACGCGATTGTCGACGGACCGAACGACGACATGAATCCCGATGTGTTCCGTGCAGTAATGGGTTATCGTTGGACAACAAAAAGTACATGTTTTACTTTAACCTTGGTGAAGTGATTACTGGACTATTGACTGTAGTTTTTCATATTTAAATCCTGCGTTTTTGTACACAGACATCTACAATAGGCCGGAGCTGATATTAGCGGTAGGGCGTTCTGTGGCAGACTGGTTGAGTAAGGCAACTGCGACATGTTCGTGCAAGCCAAAGAAGCACAAAAATGAAATGAAAAAGTGCTTTGAAAAGTCGTGTTTTCGGTGGCAGAATCACATTGAATGCCCTCTCAAATGTGGAAATATATGCAAAAATAGGCCGTAAGTAAACAAAAAACAAAAGAATGCGGACACGGCATGCGGATTGACTAAAACTAATCAACCTGTTACAACTCTTAGATACATCTCGAATCAGTTTGTTCTTCCAAAGTTCAGTCTGGAACATCAAGACGGGAAAGGGTTCTGTCTAATCACAAATGAAGCAATTGAGAAAGGGTCATTTGTCATGGAGTACACTGGTCTTATTAGATCGATTGACGAGTATAGCGATCACGAAGAAAACTATTACATAATGCAATTTCATGGGACGGACGTTACCGTTGACGCACAGGACAATGGATCATGGGGCCGTTACTGTTCCCACTCGCACGACCCTAACCTTGGTTTAGTTGAATTTGTCAGCAATTATACCTTAAGGTTCACGTTCGTTGCCATCAAAGACATCCCTGCAGGAGAGGAGCTCACAATTAACTACGGACCAGACTACCCACTGGAAGTGAGCGAGTTTTTAGTTTCGCCTTCGGAAAAAAATACATAAATGATACATACAACAGGAAGCTTGAAAAAAATTGCCTTTACTTTTCAGAACTGCCTCTGCATGGCTGCCAACTGCCCAGATCATCCAGCCAAGAAAAAACCGCAGCAGTCCTCGCAAGCCGCTAATAACCAAGGAATTACTACTACTGCCAGTAACTCATCGGCTCCGTCGACCAAAAATGTAAAATGCACAAAATCCGGAAAACAAGTTATTGTGGATCAGCGACCAGCCACTGCACCTGCCAAAGAAAAAAATCCACCAAAACAAACAAAGGATCAGCCATATCCAAGCTACGTTAAGATTTCGGCAAAAGCGCTTGTTTGCAATGAAAAATTGGCAGCGGCTAAAGTGGCAAAATTCAGATTGCCAAAGTCAACTACGACCACAAAGAGTGTCCCCCGAAAAATCCCCGTTAGGATCAGTATAGGAAAATCAGCACCCAACACAATGGACGATGCAGATGTTGCAAAGGTTCCTACCGTGCAAACAGAAAAGGCTCGGGCGGAAGATTTGTGTTCGGAGGAAGATGGGGAAACACGGGTTCTTACGTATGATCAAAAACGGCAACGATCATCAAGTGACTCAAACGACAACTCAGTCATCAGACCAGCGGGGAAACGGATGAAAAGATTGCCATTTCAGCTATCAAGTAGCGAGTCTCCGGAACAGTCGTCTGAAGCATCGGGTTCCAGCTGCACATCTCCAAAACAGAAGCTGAAAATTAAAAAAGGACATAACCGTAGAGGTCTAACGTATCAGTGCCCCCATTGCGAGCAAACTACGACAAGGTCCCACGACTTGCAACGCCACATTGCGTCTAAACACTCCAAGAACGAAAACACTCATCCCTGGATTTGCAAAACTTGCAAAAAGTATATTGTAGATTTATTGTTTCAAAATAAAGTTTCCAATTAACATTAAATAATTCTTAATGCATTGTCGTGTTTTTCTTCTTTCTTTGAAATAGGTCGTACACTAGGATGTTTGCTCTGAATCGTCACATGAAAACTCACACCGACGAGTTTCCGTTTAAGTGTTTTGTTGATGGATGCAATAAAGAATTTCAAAGGCAAGACGTGTTTAAAATTCACCTGAAAAACAGACACAACATCGGCGATGATTCTGACGAAGAGGGAGACAGCGACAACGTAGACTCTGGGGATGACTCCAGTTTTAATCTAGCCACGAATGACGGACCCGATGATGAACAGTCAAGTGAAAGCAACGCCGACTTAACACCGAGCACACCAACGGATTAACTCCACTTGTTTTTGCCCAAGCTGCAGTATTGGCTAGAAACTAATTTTCCCATTAATGAACTTCCCAAAATTTTTGTACAAATTACCAAAGTTTTATTACACGCTGATCACACCTAAATTTTAATAAAAAAACAATAATCAGACACAAAGTTGCAAAAAGCCCCAATTTTTTGTTTAAGTTGTTTTTTAACAAATTTTAACCATCTACGTGAAGAAAATAAAGTATACAGGCGATGAGGTTCTAAGGTTAATCTAGTTTGAGTTTGATTTCATTCATGAAACACGGTTTTTAGTGTGCTGTCTCCGTACAGTGCTGATTCTGTGGTTTCACTGGGCACCAGAGTTAAAACGCGCAGTAGGAACATTTTTTCATAGCTAGTACATTCCCATTGCAACAGGAAAATCACTAAAAATGCGTAAACAACTTATCCTGTATTTTTGAAACAGAAAAGCCTTTTGACTCGGTAATCACATAATCATTGTCATTGTAATACTCAAATAGAATTTGAGTCAACCATCCGGTTATATCGCCTCCATTTAAAACCGTCATCAATAATCGTCAACCTTAGCCGCGTTGGAATTTCTTAATAGATATTTTTTTGATATACAACGCTTACACAATGTCCAGAAAAGTATTTGCACAACTAGTGCGGTACGACTACCAGCTGCCTTGTAAGTAAAACATTATAAGGATTGCATGCTTCAGTGATTTTTTCTTTCCAATGCCCGACATTTGTTGGAATTCCAAAGCATTATTCTTTTTCTAGGTGACTTTGTGGATGGTACAAAAGAAGAAATGGAGAACTATTGTAAAACAATCAGGACGGCTTATGTTGGCAAACGGGGTCGATGCAAGTGTAAAACTTTACATGGACTTCGCTGTGCAGACGATCATTGCATCTTACGAAGACATTGCATTTGCTGTGAAAAAAAGTGCAGTCCAATGTGCAAAAACCGCATGTAAGTATCAATGTTTCTTAAATGTAGCTATGTATCTTGTTCATAAAAAAGGCATTACGTGTGGTTTCATCATTGATAAATATTTCAATTGTTGCAGGTTCGACGGGCTGTGGGGCATTAAAGATCTTCAGTTGCATTCTAAAAATGGTTACGGGATTTCGACTGTCGCCATGTCGTGCATTCCAAAGGACACCTTAGTCACCGACTACGTGGGAACTGTGAGGCGTGGTATTCCACAACGAAATCAACCATTCGCATTCCCAATCTACCGTGATGACTCGGCCGTAACAGACGCAAAATTGGACGATATGTACATCGATTGTTTGAAAAGGGGGAACACTAGCCGTTGCATGCAGCATTCGACGACCCCAAATTGTGAAATCCAGCATTGGATTCACGGAAACCAAATCAGATGCATTGTTGTCAGTCTCAGAACTATCGAGATTGGAGAAATTCTCACTCTTAACTACCCGCAAACATTCAATACAAGCCGGTACGCGGGTCGTCTCACACGTGCAGTCCCCTGTGCAACAGGATCAACACTGACAACCCATCTAGGACGAATTTGGGGAGAACGGTATACCTATTTGATATATCTAAGCCAAGGATATCAGTTTTGAAATTGAAATCATTATTCCATGGTGTTTTCTGATATGTATATTAACAGTCCCTGGGGCTCCTCTGGATTTCCAAAAAAGAGCTTCACTTCCGCAAAAACAGGCAAAAAACCTGCATCCACTGGTGTCAATGCGTGTCCCGATGAAACTTCCTTGCTGACAGCAGAGCAGAAAAACATCATAACCGAAGCAGTAGGCTTAGTTCTCGATAATTTGATTGTATTGCACAGGAGTATTCATAGAATTTTTTGATATGCTGTAATTAATATAGCTACATAACGCAGTCCCAGGTCGACCTGTTAAGGTTTTCAGTATTGGAGCTGAGAGATTTCGGTTGACCCAGGTCGACTTAACATCTCTGAGCGGTTCGGAATGGCTAACCGATAACGTATGTAACGCTTTCACAAAAACCAACAAGTACTGATAGGTGAATTGAATGGACTTTAAAAAATACTTTATAAAGGTTATCAACATCTTCTTCGCGATGTTTGTCCAACGAGGTAGAGAGTTGCACAAACTACCAAACGTGTATGCATTTCAAACTGATTTCTGGCCTACACTTTTACATGAAGGTTACGGTGACACTTTACAAAACTGGAGGACTCGGGTATATCATTTTTTGAATTACATCCGAGACGTTTTTAACATACTTGTTAGATGATACTAGCTGTCTACATTTATTCCTTTTGCTGATTTTGCATATCCGTCAGGATGACATCTTCAGCCATGACATAATCCTTTTCCCCATCCACGTGAATGACAACCACTGGACTTTTTTATCTATGGATATGAGAAAAAAGAGTGTTCTGTACTACGATTCTCTTGGTCAAGATAATGTCGAATGCTTTGAGGTATGCAGACAATTTTGAATTTCCATTAGCTTCACATCTACAAATATTCAGTCATGACCTTGGAATCACTGACAGTAGATTCTGTGTCATTACAGAAAGTGTGGCAATACGTGAGTGGCGAAATGTTGCGACGGAATGACATTGAGCTTGATTTTGACGAGTGGACCATGGGGACGTATTCAAACATTCCTGTTCAAACCGATGGCTCTGCTTGCGGAGTGTTTGTTTGCCAAACCGCCGAATGTATCACTCGAGACGCAATTCCTGAAATTCAGCAAAAGCATATTGATGGATTACGAGAGAAAATGATGTACGAAGTCCTGACACTAAGTCTTCTGTAACCGGTTACCCCATGACATTTCCACTTTCGCTGTAAATTATTTATTTAAACAATTAGATGCAAATCCACCTTCAATGCAGCATTCATATACAAAATTATGGTTTATTTACCGATTAGAGAAAGCTAAATTTACGTTTGACTAACTAATAAAATTGTATGACTGATTATTTTTCAAAACCAACCAACTCACTGAATTCGCTACGGTCACAAACTAATTTATGGCTAATAATGTGGAACGCGGCAATTGTATGGTATTGAAGTACATGATTGGTTAGCTTTTTTATTCCACATATGACCTTTTAACCAGGAAAAACTGCGCAGTATTGTTTGTTCAGTAGTCTTATTGATACGACAAAATAACAGCAAATCAGCAATTATTTCACATGTCGTTAAGCTGCCGGCTCTTGCTTTTCAAAAATATACTGTTAGTCAAATGACGACAGTCTGACAAGTAACCAAATAATTACGGCACCACATTTTAACTTACATAAATAAAAAAATGTTTTCTTGATTGAGCTTTGTACTATTTTATTCGTACGTCCTACAGATACATAATATGAAAATTCAGTACAAAACGGCAATTCAGTAGTTATATGCAGTATAGAACTGAAAAATAAAGGGTCTATATTGGATTCAAATTCTACTGCGGCACCACCTGTTTCGGCAAAGCCAAGTAAAAAAATTGTAACAAGCACAAACGAATAGATTATACCATTATCCGTAGAATTAAACAACAAGAAACAAGCGGCACCATCGAAAAATATTCACGTTAGTTTAAAAACGGTATTGTTAAACATCAAACTGGACAAAAAAATGCAATAAATTCCTGTACAACAAATGTTTTAATTTCGATAATCACACCTAACCATACCCGCAATACGTTTTACATTATATTTAAAATATACGTATATTCTGCTAGTCTCTAATGTCGGAATCACTATCACTCTCAAATTCGGATTCCGAGTTTTTCTCCTGAAGTATGGACTCCTTCTTTGACATGTGGGTTTTTGGTCTGCCAGAGGTATTTGCCTTGCGTCGTTTATGAATGTTTTGGACGTGCCGTATCATAGAATCATGTCGCTGAAAACGTTTTTTACATATTGGACACTTAAAACGTTGGGTGTTTGTATGTGTTAACATGTGTCGTTTTAGGAGTCTGTTTGTGTTAAAAGCTCTGAAAAAAAAACAATACTCATGGTTAGGTCGTCCAACTAAACTATCTATGAATCATATATTAATTAATAATCCTTTCTTACTTTGCGCAATTCTCTTCACCACAAACGAATTCTCTCCTGTTAACATGAGAAGCAGTATGTCTTTGCAAGTCGTTGTATCTTTTGAAACTCTTGAAACAATGTTCGCACCTAAAAAGATTTTTTTCTAGAGAATTGCGTTTAACTCCGTTGTCCCGTTTTCCCAGTTTTGCCCTTTTTTTTATTTCTAGGAGTGGTGATGGTGGCACCTCATCGCATGCCGATTTTCCTTCGGTGTGAGCCGCTGTTGGGTTGCGTTTTTGTTTTTGACAAGCATTTTTTCGACTCCTTAATTTCTTTGGTCGAGGGCTAGGAGTGGAAGGAGGTTCAGGGCCACTTGAACCTTCAGCAGTGTCGCTATTGAAAAGCGAAACGTTTGGTGTTCGGCAATTCTGTGACGGTCCTGCTTGTTCTTCGTCAAAGTTGTCAATTTCCGTCGACTCCGGTGGCGAGTCAGTTGGGAATGACGCACTGGAAAACGTCGAGGTCTTGCTTCCTCTCACTGCACGAAATGAGCCAATGTCAGGACACTCATCTTCACCACACCTACATTCCTGTTAGTATTGAATAAATGTAAGCAAATTTTAAAAACAAAGTTTTGTAGTTGGATAATTCTTTACTCTTTAAAAAGTACCTGAAATTTAAATCCGTTTCCGTACAACCATACAAGTTCAGATCCAGCAGATATATTTTCAGATGCCACAAAAAGTAGCTTGATTTCTTTTTTGTGGACATACTGACGTAGTTCCATGTTGGGTTTATGTGAATTTGCAGCAAATCGGAAATATGATCCATACCACCGCGCGTCAACTATAAGATCTGTCCCTTTAACGCCCACCACGTACTCGTTCACTTGACCTTGTACCATTTCTCGTTTCCGTTGAACCATCCCCAAATACTCTCCAATAAACGATCCTTTCTTAATAGTTTCAGTTGTAAACAAACACCATCCTTTGCCGTCAACCTCTGCAATTGTAAATTTTGGTTGGCAGAACTGATTTCCGGAAATCCTACTTATTCACACAAAACACAACATGATGAGTCAATACACACATTATACATGATTTAAATAGTTGTCATTACTCACGGTCTGTTTGCACACTGGCGTCCACAACCCTTTCCACATTCAACGCCAATTCTGCGGAGACTGCAACTATCGTCATTGCACTTCAGCCTGTTCTTCCTGGTAGGAATGACGTCAATGTCACAGTTGCAGGTCTCGTCTTTATCACGCCGGTCCTTGGAAGCGGCTTTCAACATCTCGGTTCCGGATTCTGCTGATTTAAAAATATCTGAAACAAAAATAAACAGTGAAATTAAATCACGGTCAAATTTAAATTTACTGTGACTACACCTTATAAGCACACACAAATAGCAAACAACTAGAATCACGAGGACAAATCTTACTCCTTGTAATCCAGACAAAATCCCACACTCGACCGTTTTTCTCCATCGTTGGTGGTGACATTCCCCTCTCCGTCATTTTTTTCATAACACCGCAATGGACAACTCCAACAAACACACTTTTGAAGTTAAGTCTAGATGAATACAACTCAAATCCAATACTCGAAGGAAAGGAAAAAAAGCAAAAAAATATAAATGGCACTGCTGTAAGTAACTGTCAGCAGTCACTCAAAAAACAAATTTCCAATCCAAAGGCACACCAACATTCCTATTACTTACACTACTGCAAACAAAGTTTCCAACGATGTAAACAAAACTAAAAGCTGATGACAGTGAATAACACAACACACCGAACAAGAAACAGCGGAACAAGCCTGTGCGTGATTTCCTCAACAACGTTGCAGTAGTACAGAATGCGCATAAATAACGTGCCTATCGAGTAACTCCATGTCAAACCTGAAAAAACACAATAGTGCCTCACTCAAATTCGCCAACCAATGAAAAAAAATTGATTCATGGCGGACCGCCAGATATAGAGATCGTATTTGTGGGGCCGTCCGACCGGACCGCTATGACTCTGAAATGGAAAAATTATTCAATAATCTGCTCTCAAAAATACAGTGCTAAATAGAAACAATGCGTTGTGTAAAGTTTTGACCCTTTTGCCCTATTCAAAAAATTTAATTTTTTTAAAACTATGAAAACGGGGTATTTTCTAAGGCCAAGTATATCAATAAAGTGTGTTTATAAAACAATATAGTCAACCGAATGCAGTCGAGAAAAAAATTTGGTGGTGCCGTTACTAACTATTGGTTAGAAGTTAGTAACTAAGTGGTGCCGTTAAATTAACCAACCTTAAGCAACTATGTGGTGCCGTTGGTTGATTATTGCCGTTTACATTCACCAATTAAAAGTTTGGTTTACAAGCCAAGTCTTAATTTTTTCTCTCTTTAGTAAAACCGTTACAAAGCTGTGACAAAATATATTTCTGTAGTAGTTTGACATGAGCCACAAAAAATAATACACTATTTTAAAAAAGCCAAACTTTTTTTTCAATTATCGATGGAACTACCGGACGGCCTGATAGGTGTGAGATTTATATTTGACAGCCCGCTTTAAACAAAAAGTGTCAAAGCCCACACTTTGACACCGAAAATCAGTTTTATAGGATTATAGAATAGGTGTTATAAAACAACAAACAAAAAAACACGTGTAGTAGACGTAGCATCACGCCACATTTACAATTTACTGTTCATAAATTGTTGCCACACACGCGACCAAGTAAAGTTTTGCGCAGAAAAGTGTTCACATCAGCAGATTGTTCTGTCATCAATGTTGTGTACACTTATATTTTTTTGCTATCGTTTTTAATTAATATCCTTTTAATAAAACAAATAGTTAGTCTAATAAAGTGACAAATTGGGTGTAACAAATAAATCGTGTGAGTTTAAATAAAAAATTGACGTCTGATTGTACGCAAAAAAGCGCCGGTTTAAGAAGGAAGTTGACGGAGTCAAAAACGAACGTTCTGAGAAAACGGTTAGTGTTTTTATTTGTGTTGCTGTTTTCAAATTGTCTAATTCTTATTTCTGAATTGAATGAGTTGATCGAGTGCAATTTTCAAAGGGGCAAAAAATGTTAAATACATCAGTTCATATTGAAAGATTTAGTGGACGTTTCCCAATCAGTATTCATTAATTCCAGTGTGATAAGATTTTGCTAAAGATTTTCTACTGGTTTATTTTTCACTTTGTTCAGAAATGGATGGTCCGTGTCTGCACATTGAACCTCTGGAGATCATTGAAAAAAAATTAAAAAAAGCAATTAAAGGAAAGGGGTTTCCCCGTGTGAAGGTGTGCATGACGAAAGTTGTCATATCCGGCTCATTTCGATGATTTTTATGGACAGCGTATTAATTACTAATACTTTATTGCTACAGGCCTGCCACGTTCCGGAGGGTTGTCGTCATATAGTCAAAGGGTGGATAGTGTGCAGAGTTTGCTGTAAGCTAAGATTTTTTTAAATGCTTGATGTTTAAAAAAACCACGAAACGTGAAATATTGTTTTCTTAGGTGGGCTATATTCAAACAAAGATTCTCATCAAAGACATGTCAGTACCGCACACATAAATGACTACCGCTGTCGAATTTGCTGGCAGGAAAAAAAGGATCGTCGATTTTTGAATAAAAGTGGTTTCGGAACTCATCTCAAACAACACAAAGCAAGTGAGTTACCGGCTGCACTATTTACAAATCAACCAATTACTTATGAACCAAATAGCATTTTAATGCGATGTCCTACATTTCAACATGTATAATATGTTCCACAGGTGCCCAAGTGAATTTATCCAGACCTGGTCTATATGCCGACGTTGTTCCAAAAACTAAACTAGACAATCCTTTGTCAAACTTTGAAGCTTATACTGCCAAATTTTTTGAAGGTGTCTGAAATCATGGTTATTGCTGTTATTATTATTATTATTATTGTTATTATTTGTTATTATTGACAATATAAACACCTCTTTTATCCTTTCTAAGAATACACACAAGAAGAACTGGATGTGATATTCACAAGCTACTGCGAATTCAATTCGATCCGGGTTTTGAAACAAAAAACGTGGGATCAGCCTGCCAAAGAAATTGTAGTGACTGAAGAAGAGGTTTCTACATATAGGTATAAACATAAACATGAAAAATCTCTTCTAAAAAAACTTCACTATAAACAATTTTTGAATTTTCGTTACTATTTTATAGTGCAATAATGACGGAAAGTAGCATCGAGTTTGGAAGTAGTGCTGCCATTTCAGACGACGAAAGCTATGGACCAACGCAACCTGCAACTGCAACCAGTGAATGCTTTGGATACCTCACGTACGGCCCTGAGCTCCAATTGCCTGGTGAAAGAATTAACTTGTATCCAGGAAAGGCTTCCTTCTGCTTCAGTTCTAGAATGTTGGAATTTCATGCCTGCCGAGAAGCAACAGGGGATATTGAAATCATATCGACCACAACAAATGAATGTACGGAAAGGATTCACAGATTTGTGTGGAACGTTTGGAGAAAAAATGACGATCCGGAAAGTATCTGTCGGTCTAGTCGGGTTTCTACTGACATGAGCTCAGAAGCCATTGCTGAACTGGTTCGCTATATGTACACCGGAGAATTCAACGGAGAGCCTACGTGCATGGCCGAAATGTTGACTCATTTACATGGTTTAAAAAGAAGTCTGCAAGTAGGCATTGACGCAAAGAGGCACTTGCTGGAAAACCTAAGCGAAGATGTTTTATCTGAAATGTGGACAAAGCTTGAGGATTTAGGCGGCAGGATTGATAGAGACACTCTAGTCACTCTGACGTCTTTGTTCACTCTCAGGTACATGGTGATAATGATACCCGAAAAGGTATTGCTAAATAATTCTAACGTCACTATTGTTTTGAATTGTTTACTAGTAAGCCAGAGGCAGCACTACATTACCACTCGGGGATCACAACCGTCGACTATGATTTTCTGATACAGTTCACCCCCTCACAAATAGAAGAAACCAAGCTTAAAATATGTGGCGCTTCCGACTACTTGGAAATGAAAACCTACGTCGGTGATTCGGGATGCTACCTGAAGCTTGATCATCTCCAACTGTGCCTATATCTTTACAAGTAAATACCAACACCAACAAATTACAATATTGAGTATTAATAGTATTAATTTAATACACACCAAATATGACAAGCAAACCATTCATAGGTTTCTTGTTGTTTTGCTTATGTAGATGGGCATTTCTAAAAGCAGAGGAGCAACTGTGCATGGAAACTCAGCCTTTATCTCCGAACCATAAAATTACCCAGTTTGACATTTTGCAAGCATTGGGCGGACTTACTGCGCTTTTGGACCCAGCCGAATTTCAATTACAAAATTGGAAATCAAAACAAAGAAATGAAACACAGTCATTTGAATTAATTTCCACTGCCATGTCCTGCTATATCGCAATCACCAACCCTCACTCTGCAAGCGAAGCGATTATGAAAAAAACTGAAATGATGCCTCTACGCCCTACGACTGAAGGTATAACGCGAAAACGTGTCACCGACGACATGAATGGTAGAACTTCTGCCAAAAAAGCACGAATTACCCCTGCAATAACATCTGGCAATGAAAAACAGCTAGATTTTGATAACCAAGTGAGGACGCGACTACGGAGAGAGTTTGACTTTTCCGAAACCTCAGATGTTTCATTTGAAGTACAAGGTAGAACGTTTCATCTACACGCTTTTGTCCTGTCCATGTGGTCAAACGCATTTGAGTTGGAGCAATACATCAACAAAATTGGCAAACTGAAAATTCCAAATCTTTCCCCAACAGTGGCCAAAAAGTTTCTCCAGGTAAACCACACATGCAAAATATTTTAATAGAAATTTCGTAACTGCGATGTTAGCAGTACTTTTATTTGTAATCAGTAACTTATACACGACATTTTTGTTTCCAGCCATTTTATCAAGGGCTCGATGCGAGCAGTTTTAACCACTCCGATTGCGATGACGTACTTTCTCTGGCCCTGCTTTTCAGTGCCCCATGTTTTATTCAGCCCTTAATTGAGCAATGCAGGATTATTCCAAAAACAATTGATCGCCTCATCATGCTTCTTGAAGTTGAAAATTATTTACAAGAAACAGGAAACGTCGAAGTTCTTCTAGACATCTATCGAAAGTAACTTCTGCGTATACTGATGATTATTCTAATTTTATTATGCTTCAATAACATACCAGGAATGGCTCATTGTTTTGCAGGAACGTAGCTTCTGTGTTACAAACTAAAGGTTTTTTATTCGCCACCACTGACAAAACGATGGAGCAATTGCTGAAGCAGCCTAGGGAATCCGAACGTTTAGTAGTGGATGCCATTCAAGGGTCTGACAAAATTATACTTGTGACTGATGATTGTATAAACATAGTCGGTTATTCCGTTACAATATTTATTTTAAACTCCTTTCCAGGTGGGCCAAGATCCAGACAGCCTACTGTGATGTTTTTGCTTCAGAAAGCGATCTGTTGAAAAAATTCTATCCGTTCCTTAAACTGAAGAACGTCAGCAGAGGAGACATGAAGCATTTCATCAAAACGGAGGTGATTTCTTGCGATGTCGCTGTTGATCTACTTTATGAAAGGATTAAAGCAATAGAATCTAAGTCCTTGTCCAAGTAATCGTACTCGCTATCCAAATTTTTAGAGTAGGTTGGTTGTACTCTTCCATTTTAATGTTGTACTTTTTAACTAGAATAAACCCCGAACGCTTCTAACAATTTGCCGGTCACTTATATATGACTATGAGAATTTCTCAACGCCACGACCTACCTATGTCTGATGCACTATTAAATTATTCTCTTTTATTTTTTTCAAAACAACTTATGTCAATTTGAAATACTATATGCTAGCGTGCACGTGAAAGCCAGCAAATCCAATACCTAACTTGCGGCACCATCCTAAGTTTAGGTATGAAAACTAAAAACTGCTTTCTGCGTAATCTAAAATTCACAATGTGAGAATTTAACCAGTCATGAAATTCTTTCGTTTATTCAGACACTACTCAATTCAAAGCACGAGCTAGCGTCCACAAATTATTAAACAATGCATTGACCCAGCGCCACCACCATTAACCTTTGCCAAATGATGCCAAATAAACTCATAGTTAGTGCATTACAGGAACAATGCATTGACCCAGCGCCACCACCATTAACCTTTGC
>JAHZMW010004367.1:0-13642 GCA_027743745.1 Alloscopus bannaensis | reverse complement strand
GGCTTTTTGGTCGGGTGGCTTTTTACTCTGGTGGTTTTTTGGTCGGGTGGCTTTTGCCCTACCGGTGGCTTATGTGTCCGGTGGCTTAGAGCCTAGACCCGCAGCGCATATCGAGCGACACAGAAAATAACTCATTAAGTCATTAATTTCCTCAGGAAAAGAACAGAGTCAATTCAAGCCGATTTATGAAATAATCTTTGCATATTAATTAAAATTAATTATGGAACAAGTCTCATTTACATTCGTTGAACGCACATGCTACAAATTACATTTTTAGTCGACATAAAGCGAGGTAGTGACTCATCGATTTGAGCATTTGGAAAATGAGTGAATAAATTATTGTTTAGATATCTTTTTACTGTCGCCGGCTAATGATCCAGATTGGGATTGAGTCCATAACAGCAACAAATGCAACGAAACCATTCTGGTTCACAGTAATAATCTGCCAAAGTTCGGCTGTTGCGTTTGTGAGGGAGAGAGACCTTGAAACTCTCAAGTCATCATCATTACATTGGTTGGTCGTGCTGCGATTAAAGTCATACGCTCTGCTCCGTCTCAATGGGTTTGTGCAGAATTACAAGTGATCACTACAAAATCTCAGGCGTCTCTCTGGCTCCCTCCATTTCGCCTCCAAAGTCACGTCCACAAAATGCCCCTTGTTCCACAACTTCACTACTACTACTCCACATGGCTCGCTTATGGAGATCACACATCTCTCTCCCATTCTAGTCAACCGCTTGAGACCCTTTTTATCCAATAAAGTTGAGCAAACAAGATTAGACGTTATTGTGTGATACACATCACTACGTCACGGTGCCAGATTGTGTTCCAATAATTTTTGTGCTCCCACACACAAATCCTTTATTATTCCATTGTGGTTTACCACCATAATATCCTTCAAGTCCAATTTAAAGGGGACGATGTTGTAGTAAAGGTATCAAATTTGCATATGCTTGACTTAACCAAAGTTTACTCTCTCCCTTTTCGATAGGATATCCGTGAATACGTTTGGCTAATTCAAGGTAACATATCGTTATGATTGCCTTTAGTGTATGTATTCATTTCGTCTTCGTCATCATCCTATTCGCTCAAATTCACGATAAACCCATTTCCACTCTCTGTCCCTTTTGATGGCATCATCACGCTCCTACGAAGTATGTGATTCACGAGAGTGAGAGAGTAAACATTAAATAAAACGCCCTGCCATCAAAAATATATCCTGCAATAAAACTGCTACCGCTACTTTTGCGCAAATTTTCTAAACGTACACATTTACATATATTGGCTTAATACGTATTTTGTGTCATGTTTGCCAGTGCTTTTTGTGAGATTAAACTCCATTAGGCCAATGAAACCTTGCGGATGAAAGGTTCAATCAACGAAAGCAAACGAGCAAAAGCCATAGGCACAATTTTTGAGAGTGCAATTCTCTGCTGATGATGGTGACTGAGATGACATTAGGATTTAACGATGACTCAAAATGTACCTGAAACGATGGGAGTATCTTTGTCTCTCTCTTTCTTTGAGCGCGATTAATATTTGTCGTCGTGCGTGTATAAAAAGCACAACACCACATAAATCATAATTCCGCGAGTCTAAGGTCGTCAAATTATACTCTCATTATTTACCAATGTTCAGCACACAGACTATATGTGAGAGATCAATACGATAATTTATAGCTGGCCATTTTTATTCAGAAAAAAATATGAGCTGACTTGAGAGAGGAGCGAGAGAGAAATATGTGAAAAAATTATTGGTTTTGAGTTTTTTTGCGATTGTTATCGAACGCATATGTAAATGCTACATGTACATAATAATAGCAAAATATAGGCTTCACCACCATTGTAACTGTTTTTTATATGACATTTGTGGCTCGTTTTTGTGAAGGCTCACGTCATTCTTAATAGAGACAAACACCAAAACATCATCATGTCTCGTTATGAGTCATTGGTCGATTTGTAGCATGTCTTTGCACAAGTGAAGGTATAGGTTGTAACGGTGGCTCATGTGAGACAGAAATCAATAATTTATTTATGAATGATACACAATATTTTGAGGTGAGCTGAGCCATTTTTTTCTGTTGAAGTCTTGAGAAATGAAGATTGATGGTCACAATACGTTTTTTTTTACAAAAAAATGTGTATTTTGTGCAGTATCAAGCTGACGTGAGTAGAAACTAGTAGGAAGTCGGTGCTGTCTGTATAATGGCGTGAATGAGTTTTCCATGAATTTTTCAAAAGGAAAACCCCTAAACGACTTGCTACGTGTTTATTCTGTCTTGTTATGGACAAAGGCAAGGGGAACTTTGCCGAAAGACCTTTTCACGTCCATAATTCAGCGCAAGTCATCACCGTCATTATGTCAATGTACTTAAACCGTTTCATCTAATTAAATGCTGCTCTCAAGTTCATACGCTCTTTGCATCCGTTTCGTTGGGGGAAAAGAACTTGAGCCACTTATTTCTTTTAATGAGACAACTGTGTCATGACACAAAATTACAGTTTCAGCAGCGTTCCTTCTGCACAAAAATACAGCTGAAAATGTAAATTCCTTGGAGTTACGCATATGGAGCGTACAACATCGCACCTGTCCCAGCGGTTGCACCTGCAATAAAAAATGAGTAAAAATCATCCAAATTTCAGAGTGTGGCATGCCTGTTGGATAATGATTATATAAAAATTCCAAAGGATTTCTTAATTAGTAAAAAGGGAGCTGAAAAAATGAGCTAATAAGTAGTCTGTGAAGAGTTGCGCGAGAGAGACAATCATAGGCGTCATACGCAAGGACAACAACAACGCTAACGTGTGTGAACTCATAGCAGCACACACACAAATTGCCCGCAGGCCAAAAGCAATAGATTATCTATTGGCAAACGAGTGACAGAGATGAAAATGATCAGTCATCATCATCATTCATTCGGACTGATGACTTACATAAGAAGCATTTTTACATGTTTTGGAATGATGATGTGACATTCGCACGCAGTATTTCTTTGCCTCATATTCCAAATTTGTAGTACGTGCATCACTATAAGATACAATCGATAGTGTAGTATTCCTCAGATTTTGGAAAATTTAGCACTGTGCAAGTAAATTGCTAATCAAAAATGCGAAATGAGTGCAGTCTGCCAAATGTTCGCATTTTAATCACCACAATTACTCGTCTCATTGCCCTAGTTAAATCAGAGCACCCATTTCAGTGCAATCTCGCTACTTAAAGGGTCATCATCATTATTCATTAAAGACCATTTAAAGAAATTATCGTGTTTTCATTATCTAATGACTGCTTCTAATCCATCACTCAGTATCCCTTGGCCATGCCTGGTCTCCACTCTTCAGAAATGAGGTAGCAGCATGGGCGGCTAAACTATGCTTTACGATGATGAACCAAAACTCCCCAAAAATGGTTGAAAAATAGAAGGTAGAAAAATTATCTCCATTCACCTCTCCCTCTCTCTTATCCACTTTCCGTTTCCACTTTAACAAATTTACTTTTCACAATTTACCTTATTGTTCTATAACCCCTTAGCCCTCATGTCTACAAGAAAGAAAGAGGCGGAGACAAGGATTTTTCTGAAGAAGAAAAAAAGGAGTGTGAGAGAGGAAAAAGGCATTTCTCAAACTCAACAAGACAAATGGGGAAATCCGCTTAGCACGCGTGTACAACGTCTTTTCCGTGTTCCTCTTTAGCTTCGCCATTGTCTATCCCTCTCTTTTGCCCTTTCTCTGTAAATTGCAAGCTGGCTAATCTTCATTTCCACCTACTTCCCCAAAGGCCACTGACAAGATCAACAGAGAGAGAAACAGAAAAAAAATCGAATGAATGGAAATTCCTATAGTTTCAATATAAAATTCACCTCGTCTCTTTCAACACGGTTCCCTTGTATGGGAAGGTCACTCCCGTTTTGCTTCAACTATCTATCTCACTTCTCTTGCTGGGTCACATAAAAAAGTGTTCACGCCCGGTCGATGTCTTTCAGAGCAATCCACAGGGGACAATAGTTGACTTGAAAAAAAGAGAAAGAAATGTGGATTCTTTACTTTTCCTTTCAAAAGCTTTTCCTTCTATCTTCTCTGCAGTTTTTGTCTGTGAGAAACAAAGAAGAAAGCCATGCGAGTTTCTTCGCTCTCTCTCTCTTGCCTTTCGTCTTTTCATACTGAGGATCACAAAGTTTAAATCAGGAATTGTTCCAAACGTACCTACGCCTACCCTTCAGACCTGAGTGTGGATAGTCAAGTAGGCCATCGCCACGACGAGAAGCCGCAGAAAGGCTCAATGTTTCCTTCTCACTTTTCGCCGCACACACCAGAAGCAAAAGAGCCGAAGGGCTCTCTCTCTGCTTTGATGATGAGACATTGGATGGAGGGAGATATGGCGCAATATTCTATCGCGGAATAAGGAACGACATCATCAGCATAAATTGAGCTTTACATCGTAAGAGTCGAGTGTAATGTGTCGCGGTGAAGGTTGTGGTGGCGGCTTTCAAGAAAAGAGGAAAAGTCATTCGTGGTGACACAGAAGGAGAGAGATACACTATCCTTGTTGGAGACAATGGGTGTCTTAATCATGGCAATTTTTCTTGTCCCTTTTTCTTCAGCTTATGGTCGTACACAGTATTATAATGATGCCTTGGCAAGAAGGAGAACGCCGAAAGTTCACAAAAGCTTTCAGCGTGTATCTCTGCCGAGTTGGAGGTGGTGGAGGAGTCGAGAAAATCTGAGGATCGATATAATAACACACAGTCTCATGATGATTATGGTGACACGAGATATTGCAACAAAAAACCAATGTCGCACCTACAGTCTACCCGAATGCGCACAATACGATCACAGATCTTTCTGATCTCTTCTGCTTCAATGCTTGCTGCTCGCCTCTCACCATAATTTGTGTGAGTGTCTGTGGATTTTTCATAAGTTGCATATAAGAAGCCATTCTCTCTTCCCCCTAAACTCGAGAGTTACGTAAAGTATTGCGTATGAAAGTCACGGTCACAGCGGTGATTATTCCGCTTTCCAGCGAGTGAACAGGTAGGGAAGAGGTTCTTGGAAAAAATATCAATTGCGCCACTCAATTTGCATTTTTGCCCGTTAACTGGAAAATTCATTTCTAAATTTTTAATCTTACAAAAGCGTGCATCGTGTACATCCCTAGAAGAGGATCGCTATATTGTATACCTGCAGAATTAACACTGAATGGATAAAAGCATTTCTAAGGTCCAGAGAAGCCTTTCTCTTTAAGCTCCCTGCCTTTTGCTCAAAGAACAAACATACACACGGATGCAGCTTAAATTCCTCTTCTCTCCAAAAAGTTTTTTCTAGTATTTCGCCGCATAAAAGAGGAGGAAGAAAACGGCTTCAAGTCTCTCTCCACTTTCAGAGTACTTTTTGGCCTTGTCTTTGGCGTGTGGCGCACATGTTATTGCAAAAGGAGAGGTAAAGAAACAAGAACCAGACGAAGGCAAGGATCAATTTTATTGATTTAGACGACTTGGCCTGGGCTTCTCTCCTCACATCCACATGGAGGAAACGGGAAGGTCTGCACACACACACTCCAACTCCAACATTCAAAGTGTTCATACAAACGCGTAGAGTACGTGAATGTGTGTGGAAGGAAAAGGGAGCGTCACCGGATAAAAAGATGGTCGTCGGTTACACGAGATCGCCATATGTTGCAATGGCTTTCCCCTCGCGGAGGAGGGAGAGAAAGAGCGAGTCCTTGAAAAACGGCAACTTCTAGTGTCGGAGAGCACAAGAAGGCTCCCTCCACTTTCACCATGTCGGAGCCCTTTTTCGTGGAGGAAAGGAAGTGTACCATGTGCTCCTCACTCTTGATACCTTCATTCAATCCAACTCAAAAGAGGCTATGGGCTCATTCTCTCTTTCTTTTGTCCCGAATCTCACTTTCTCTTTCCTTCAAGAAAATGGATCCGCTCTATACACACGCGGCACTCACTCGTGTAGTGAAAGCACCTATCCTTGTCAACGATTGTGCGGATGTGAAAACGTAGTGAGGATCAGAGAGAAAGACATGCTAATAAATAGAATTGGGATCGAGAGCCTTTTTGTGGTCGATGGATACTGCATGAAATATCCTGTTCCTCTTTCCACAAAGCCATCCTCGTCTTTGTTTCTTCATCCTAATTGTCTCTCCGAGAGAGTTGAGAAATATCATGTGTATGGTTAAGCCATTTTCAAGAGGAGTGAAAAACACACTTGATCTCACAACACAACTAGAGGTCAAAGCTGCTTAAAAGAAGGAAATGAGCAACGTTATCCATGTTCTCTTCTCATTCCGCATTCACAGACGATACGATGACGCTGATGATGATCAAGGTCTTACCAACTTTCTCTTTGCTCTCTCACCTGAAGCTGGGACACGATACTTCTCTCCGGCGTCCTTATTACATCACCACACACAACTAATACCTACACGAAATACTAAAGGCTTCGTATGACAAGGTGAAATCAGACGTTTCCTCCCGTACCGCTCTTTCCATTCATTCATCCGAGCGAAACCCATTCATTCACTTTCCTTCGTCAAAAAACCTTCCCATTTTCGGCAGAGACCACATCAGGTGCACAGCCACGAGTATATACACATCGACTTATATATATGCACCTTTTTCTTGCCTTTTTCCTCCCATTCATTTACAGCTCCTTTGCCATAACACACACTCTCCTTTTCGTTCTCTTTTTTGTGTCGATGTAGACACCGAGAGGTTGGAAAGAAACGGTGAAGAATTCAAGAAGAAATAAAGGAATGGAAAAAGAAACCGTTGCTTTTTCTCCAGAGAACCACTCGGGACTGATGATGATGATTTTTGAGAATTACATAAACTTCTCTGCTCACGTATGTATCAGCTCAGCTCTCTCTGGATACACGCGGTTAGCAGAAAAGAAGGAGGTTGATGATGACGATGATGGTGCAGGTCTTCTCTCAAGAGTCTCTCCACATCAAGCCAAGAAAGGCTTCCCATCTTTGTGCAGGCCTGGTGCTCATCGAGTCGAAGATAATTTTATGCACACTTAAGTACAAGCGTACACCAGTCAAGATGACGGCTCCTCTCTCGCTGGTAATCTTGAAAGGAGAGAATAACACGAAGATAAGAGGAAAATACTCTGACTCGTATTTCTCCAGAAATTTGTATTCGTACATACAGCTTACAAATATATTCATACTGTGAACAAAAAAACGATAAGGAAAAAAACTCCTTGAGAAATAGAGAGACGGAAGAATGTTGATGGTTTTTTTTTCAGAGAGAGAAAGAGACTCGGAAAAATGGATGACTAACTCAATCCACCTTTTGATTCTGCAAAGCCCTTTATATCTGGAGCCACACACCCAAACTTTCTCTCACGGGATTTTAAGGTTTTACTATCTCCTTTTAAGAAAAAGAAAAGTTGGCACGAAGGGAAAACTCGTCTCCAACAATAATTATCCGAGTTAGTATGGTTTTTTTGGGTGTAATATATATTTTTCTTCAGAAAAGCGAAATATAAAAAGTTTATTTTCTTTAAAAAATGAGAAGAAGCGGACCTGAGAAAAATCTGCGAAACTATTACTATGTACTACATATTCTCAATTTCACGAGAAAAAAACGGTAATTTTTTGCAGCGAAGAAAGAGAAAGCGGCACTTGTTCCTTTCGTGACAAGTCAGCGAAGCAGACATAAAATAAACGGAGAAAAGGAACTTGAGCTCTGTTTTTGAGACGCCCTCTCCCATTATTATTGCACTCTTCCTCTGGCATTTTTCAGTCAAGACCAAAACAATCTCTCCGAATTTTTGCGCAGAGGAGAAAAAAGGAAGAAAGTTGTTGAAAATGCAGGAGGCATTTTTAACTTGCTCATTCATGCATCGCGTAGTCTACCTCTCGTATTTTTCCAGCCATTATCGTTTTTTCACTGTCTTCCCACTAATTCCTTGTCAGAAAAATATGCTCAGTGATTTATCCTGTGTTTGTCCTCTTACTGTGTTGTAGTTTTAAGACTTTTCTTTTTTCATGTGCGTTGTTTACTACCAGCGTTTTGTTCACAGGATTTTCCAGAGAAGTCGAAGCGTTTTTGAAAAAGCGTAAACACAAAAGACCTACGCAACCGTATTGTGTACCGACTGCGCAAGAAAGTTCCTGGTACTCACTAATAAAATGAATATTGAAGGCGAGAGCAGTTGGGGAGAATGAAAAATTATGATATGACTCTCTCGAGTGAAAACTCGGCCTGATGTTCGCATATGCTGTTGTCTACTGCAGAGTCTTCCTGTACAATTTCTGGAAGCACTAAGAGGATGAAGAGAGCGGGAGAGTAGAATATATTTTAAACAGTGAACTGTTCAGGGATTTCAAACAATACATGGAACCCATTGTCGAATGTGCACAGTAAGGGCATCGCCATTGCGTATGCATAATATCTCTTTTCAAAGAAAAAGATAACGGTGTGACCTCACGTGTGTGCTTTGTAAGTCCCATCTTCCCACTGCACCATACTCTGCCTCCCTTGTCGTTGGCACAGGTATGAAAAATCTGTTGCAAATCCCGAGAAGTGACATCCGCATGTAATATCCGTTCTCCTGCTCTCCAGCCCCATTATCGCCAGGTTCGCATGAAACTTAAAAACAAATTTGTCATTTACGCGTTCCTCTCTCTGATGAGGATTCATTTCAGCTACACGCTACCCGATTCATGAGAATTTCAACTTCATCACTATCATGCACAGACTGGGAATAAAAACAGCATGTTGGGAACGTTTCAATTCCACTTTTGTCTTGCAGGCATTATTTGCAGCAAAAACTTATACAAGTTAGCAAACTTTTTTCCGAAAGGCAGACGGCCAGCAAAATAATTCTTTTTATTTGCCACTACTCATGTGACATGCGATGTCGTCAACAGCTCAAGACTTTCTGTTTACCCACTAGACTTCAGGATTGAATGATGGCGATCAAGAAAAAAACTCTAAGAAGGAAGAAAAGTTGAAGATGTAATGTCGCTCAAGGAACATGCACACTTGTCAACAATTCTCATCATCCTTTTTCTCCTGAGCCACTTCAAGATGCACACAATGCGGACAATACGTCTGCGATCATAAAGACGAGAGCAGAATGAAAAGATTACGAATGTCTTCTCGGTAGCGCAGGGGATTGTGTATTCACTCACCAGCATCTTCCTACTTTCTCTCTCATTCTCTTTTCATTCTTTTCGATAAAAAGCAAAAGTAGAGATTGGGTTTCTTTTGTAAAAAAAAGTAAGGTTTCCCTGTCCAAATGTCCAGTCATGCATTTCCCTCTCTTCTTTTCATGAAGAGATTAGCATTCGAAATCCGCGAGAATTTCTCTCGCAAAAAGACGAAGAGGCAGTGAAAAGTGATTTACAAAACCGTAAGTGATATGACACAGAATTTTAGTGGAAAGGGAGACAGAGTGAAAGGAGTCGTTTCTCTTTTCCTGCTACACTTGTCAAAGAATGTGATTCCCATCACCGTATATAATTTAGTATCCTGTTGCCTTAATTTCAGCTGGCTTTAATGGAAACAGCACACGTCAACTCACAACAAACTAAAAATTCGATGGATTTCCGAGGAGATCCTTTGCTTGTCAACATGAACGCAGTGACAGCCTTCACGTCATCGAAGAAAGAGGCTTAACAGTTTGACCAGGATGGCATTTTTATCCTATGGAGATGCACGTGAGGATGACTCTGTTAGCAAAGTTGGTGGGAAATGTTTGCTCAATACTTCCACATGTGTGTGTGTGTGTGTGTGAGAGAGAGAGAGAGAAGTAGTTACCATCATCATTTGAAGTGAGTTTTCCGTGAGTTAAAGATTCCTATCTCTCTTTCTCAAGCAAAGTGATCACATTTATCGAAATTCTCTGTTCCGTGATGCCATCACACTTTCGCCTTGAGCTCACATCACATGTCTTTGGGTTCGCTTTCTCTCTGAAGGACACAGAGTCTTCTTGATCACTAAGAGCTCGTCCTTCTCTCTCTCTCTCATCTTGATTTCCTACACAAAAAAGAGAGCGTGTTTTCTCAAGCAAACATTTCTAGTGAAAGCAGGTTGCGAGTGGAGCGAAGTTGTACACGCTCACACATGCTTTCTCCTCTTATCTTTGTTTTTCTTGCTTTTGCGAAAACAAGGTAGAGGAGATGAAAGCTGACAATGATGATGGCGGTTGTGTTCTCAAATTTCTGGTGAGCTCACGAGAATGAGGGAACTTTGCCACTCATACTCTCAAGACGAAAACACACAAAACACGTGAATAAGATTAGTGTTTCGGAAGAAGGGCACGTTGTGGTGACACGTTATAGTTCTCCTCACTGATAGTGGGCATTGTGTGCTTTGCCTCTTATTTCAGCGTTATTCATTTTGAGCTCATGTCAAAATATGTTTGTAAGTCGTGAGTCAGACAGATATGGGAACCACCAAGTTACCTTATCTAACGGCGAGAGCCGCGTGTCCGCTTATGAAAGTCTATGGTTTTGCGTGACATGAGACCAGCAATTGATTGCTTCTCTAATGAAGCTCGGGTTGTTGTGGTTGAGACCAAGCGTAGTGAGAATTATTCAATAAGACGAATGGTAGGATCACAAATCAGGAACATTAAGCTGGGTTTTGTGAAATACGGTGCGCAGTTTGGACAAATAGAATTTCATTTCATTTGGTGAAGATTCATTTTTGTAAAAGCCTCTCATTTCAAATATTACACAATATTCGCTCTCCTTGTTTGCCGTGGAACTGCAAAATCTAAAACAAAAGAGGATTGTGCAAATGGGCTTCATGCCAAAGTCCAGAAGAGCAAGAGTAATATCGCATGGAAGAAATCAGAAAATATTACACGATGCCGGTTTCCCATGCGCCTCTCACTGCCAACGAAAAAAAGCTTGTAGCACGGGTATACAGGTTTTAACGGGGAAAGTGCTGAGTTTCTCACAAGAAGAAGTTGCCGAGAATTGTGTAGAGTACAAAGAAAAAGCGGCCTTTCGCAACTTTTTTCTCTTTTAGCTAGTCTAACAATGTCGGGTATGTGTTTACAGAAATGCACAACGGAAACAATGATCAAGGATGATCATGTAAAAGAAAACTTGGAGAAATGTATCCTTTTCCTCCTCCTTGCCCCAAGTACCTACACAAACTCACAACCTCATCTCTTTCCCTTCACACAGTAAATGATTGTGTGCACACATTTTCGAGAGAGAGCAAACAAAAAAGCGGTGTGCGGTAAAGTGTGTGTGGCTTTGCTGTATAAAATGAAAAAGAAATGATGATAGTCCCTCTCTCTCTTAAACCATATACAAATAAACGTTTTTTTTCTTTTGTTCAAAGCTGCCTCTCTCTATACATCTCTTCTTTCACTGTCTGTAACTTGTAAATGGCAGTGTGCTATATGAAAATGCATATACTCATTCGCATGTCGTACAAAGAATCGGTGTATAGAATTTGGAGGCGTTTTTTTGCAATACAAAAAGTCTCCATCGTATTATATATCTTTTGCGTTATCTATGATGACGGTTATGATCCTCTCTCGTTGTGAGTGGACCAAAGAACACAGAGAACCACGAAACTATACATGACAAGCCATTACAGACACTACGTTCGCTCATTGTAATACCCTTTTAGTTCTATATACAACAACAAAAAATCCAACCCCAAAGCCGTACTTTTCCCTATTGTATTTGGCTACTTGAGTCCACTTGCTCATTCCAGAGCATGCACACACACAACACACACAACTTTCCGTAATATATCTCCATATTTTAATGAATTAGTTTATGTTTAGCGAGAGAGAGAAAAAGAGTAGAAAGCTTTTGTAGTTTTGAGGGAGGAAAAATTGTATTTTTTGTCGTTCTTGTGGAAATCATATTAGAGTATGAGAAGATGATCACACAAAAAAAAGAGTAGAACGCGTACATTTAGTTTCGTTGCTCAAAAAGACGAAAATGCTTAAAGTTATATGTTCATCATCATCGTGGTGAGCGCTTACTCAAGCTAAGCTCTATACCTTCTCCCTCTCTCTTTCCTTTATTATGAACTTAATGTCATCTCCACTCCATTTCTTCATCCTGGAAAAGTTAACAAAAATTTTCCTTGATCATTCATCCACATTTTTGTAAACTTTGTTTTTCGTCTTCCAGTAGCTATCAACTTTGTGATACTTGTAATGTGTGTTGTACAACTATTCACATGTTCATTTCTTGCTCATGTTGAAAACGAAGGAAGAAAAACTTGACAAAAAGTTTTCTTCTCCGTTGGTTCTTTCTTTGAGTTTTCTTCATGGCTCGTTTCAAAAATGCAGAAAAAACTAAAGCGTAAAATTCTCCCGTTCCTGTCTCTCCTTCGCACAACCATCTTTCTGTCTCTGCTTAAAACGAACGAATCTTTTAATACAAAACGAAAGTTAAATACAAACTCCTCTCCTCCTCATCATCATCACGGTTGCACACGTGTGTACATCTAGTCCAAACAAAAAAATCAGGGAGAATCCGTTGAAAAAAGGAGGAAAAATGACAGTCATAAACTGAAGAAGAATAAAAAATGTTGAAAAGGAAAAAGGATATGAAAGGGAAGACGAAACGACAAAAAACTTTTTACATCTCGCATGACATACATGCTTACATAAAACTAAAGTGCTGATATGATGATGACTTTGCTCCGCTTTTCCCTTTGTATTTGATCTCATTTTATATGTGAAGCCACACGAAGAAAGATCCTTTTTGCCACACATCCATATCATAATATAAAGGCAGTTGTATGTGACAAGCGAAAGATGGTTATATAAAAAAAATTGCGAAATACACTCGCAAAGAAAAACGAGACTGGTTCCAGTGCCAAACTCTTGTTTTTGTCGTGATAGGAAAATAAGAAAATGAAACTAACAATTTCACTCTTTCTCTCTTGCTGGAAACAAAATGGAAACCTCTCTCCGAGATGAAAATGGATATTCTGTGCGGAATTCGAGTCGACTGTGGCAAACGGAGAGAAAGATTAAATGTGTGAGTGCATATTGCAGAGAGAAAGGGGGAAACAAGGCTCATATCACTTGCAAACTATAAGGGAAATGACACATCACACATTTCGTCACACAGAGAGAAACCTCTTATTTCTCTTCTCTTTCTTCTGAGTCATCATAGTCATCATCATCATCTTCAGCTGTTGGTTTTCCCATCTCTGCAGCACAAGAAAAAAAAATGAAAAGGGAAAGCTTTTCACAAGAGAAAATAAGTGGCATGCAGCAATAAGTGCAAAAAAATACTTTTTTGGAGTGGTCATGGAAGGAGATATGCATACGCAAGGCTTCTTTGTGTGTGGTGTGCCTTGCTTAGCCGATATCGTGGAAGAATGATGACGACGTAGACCACGATGATGATGATGATGACGGCGAATGTGAGATGAAAATGTTTCTTGCGATTTTTTGGCGAGAAATTCCAAGAGAAATAATAAAATATAGAGGGTTTTCGTGAAGGAATGCGCCTATTTAGTTGTAAAAGGATGAGGGGACAGTAAAAACTAGAGCTTGAGCCAAACCTTATAATAAACATTCAGATTGGATTGGTTGTTTGGCTCTACATCTCACGGTGTGCTCATTTAGTGTAAGTGCGTGGCCAATCTAAAAAGCATTAAAAAAAGTACGCTCTCCTGACCACGTGTATA
>JAHZMW010004366.1:0-15294 GCA_027743745.1 Alloscopus bannaensis | reverse complement strand
ATAAAACTCCCTACTTTCTTCCCGTTTTCTGTCTTCGTGTAGTCAGTCTAGTCAAGTGGCTTTCGCAACTTTTTATGCCTTTACAAGCCCAACAAAATAAAGTATACTGACTGAGAACGACGATAAGGACAAAATGCCAAAACCTTTGAGAGGGAAAGAAAAAATCACAAGAAAAACGAAGCAGGACTTTTCATGAAAATAAATATTATGCAATTTCGTAGTAAATTTAAAGTGGAGCAGAGAATGATGTAAAGGGCTAACTTATGGCGGTGCACTGTGCAAATATGGCACGAACAGGAAAGGGAGCAAAAGAGACGAAGCGAGATAGATGAGAGATGTGAAATTCTCAACGGAGTACTTTTCATAAAGCTTTATACAAGTTGACTTGTGGTGCACGGTCCAAGTTCTCTGCCGAGGCTTTCAGACTTTTTGAGCTTTCCTCAGTGGAGAGCGGGTTGAGAAGAGAGATGGATAGTGAAGAAAGAGAGAAACGAGGAAAAGCTGACAATTTGCAGAAATCCATCTTACATCCAGTGAAGTAATCCGGCACAATAGGAAACATCGTGTCAAACGGACGTGACTTGAAGAGCATAAAAGAGAAAGCTTTAACTAGCTCACAAAATCTATACATGTATATATTACGAATTACGATAGGCTTCCAAACGGTTTTTTTTTTTAAAAGCAAGCACATGTTACCTTGTAATGTCGAGTTGTACTGTGATGAAATGTGGCTGCACAATGAGACTATGTATCTGAGAGAGTAACACATGCTGCTATATTTAGTAGACAGGATACATTCATTGCAATCTCTCTCGCCGAGACGTGTCCAGGGGCACATGGAAAATTGGAAGTGGAATGGAGAAAGCGGAGATGACGTACAGGAATGTTGTGTGGAGTGAATAACCATTGACAATGACTATTTTTTGATCGCTCTTCCACAATTTCTCGTATGCCAACTATCTTCTCTTGACAAAACACACTCTGTGTGGAAGGCCATCGAATCGAGGTATCTTCACGATGATACATGGTTACAAAGGTTTCTGTAAGAACTACATATGCGTACCAGCAGGTTGACGTTCCTCATTCACATTACATGAATATTCCATGGATATGTGACTCGGTGGATGGGTGAACCCACAAGGTTATTCTGTTCTGGACGTCATCGTCACTAACAATTTTGAGTGTTGCATTCCGCATGGAAGAGGGCTACTGTCAGTGTGCAACTTGATACGGGTGTAGGTTATTTCGTCGTAAGCTTTTAAGCCCTTGTTTCCAGCCGATAGGTGCTGACGACGATCGACACAGTGTGTGTGCCTTGTTATTAGGGAACAAGGAAAAGGGAAGTAATAAGTGACATCAACTTCACAAAGTGAGTGACATGTAATTCCACTGGAAAATCTACTTTCCCAATGGCCTCTAGCCTGGTATTAATTGCTTCATAATATATTATTGTGTACGACATGACACGATGAGGGAACGGCGAGAGCCAAGGCCAGGGAGAAGAGGCATTGTATAAATTTTGGAGTAAAGTGGCTGTTTAAAAATGCAACAATTATTCGGATCATAATTGAAAAAGACAAAGCCCCCACTTTTCCCATGGTTCTTCCTTGTCCTACAGAAATTTTACCAATTTCCGTTACACGTGCGTACGCACGTAGCAATTTTCGTGTATGCTTATAATATTCTCATAGCAAAATTTTCTCTTTATTGGACTCTTTCAGGGAAAGTCAGCGACATGACATCACCATCACCATCACATTTCCCACTCGTGATGATTCATCGTGCGTCAAATTCCCCGTTGTAGTCACCACTCTTGTAAAAAGAGTGAAAGTAAACAGCTTTTTCCTTGTGTGTTCCATCAGCGACCGAGAGAGAGATAGAGAGACTGAGGAACGTTTTTTTCCTGAGTGGTAAAAGGATCATCAAAGACGAAAATTTTCAGCCATGGATGATCATTTCTATGAAGATGAGGTAAGATAGTAACTTTGGCTTTTTCTCTCTTGTTTCAACCTCTCACGCCGCCACACACTGAGAAACATGACTCTCATCCAAAGTGGAGAGAAAGTATAGATAACCTTGTTTGCATTTCAAGTACCCAAAAGGGAACTCTCTCCTTTTTGTTTGAGAGTGTCGAGCATGTGAGCGTGTATGTGTGTGTGCGGTGCAGTGATATATTTAATCGGATTGGGTAACATTTTCCCAAGAAGAGTTTCGCAGTTGTGTACTCTGGCAAAACAAATAACCATAATACTTTTACTTTACCACTTTGCACAGCGGAGAAAGCACTGATATTTATGTGTTTGTCTGCATGTATATGGCATCCAATTTTTGTGGCTTCCAATGAAATGGGAGTAGCACAATCACAAAAGCAGCATACTTTCATACATGAAATTTTCTCTCTAGGTACATCCTGGAGACTACAATAGGAATGTAATTTGTCTCGAGTTCAAAGGCCGTAGACTGCAGTCGTAATAAATTTTTTGGGGAGACAAGAGAAGATCAATGTTGGATAGAGGAAAATGTATTGGCACATTCTCAAGAAATGTTTGAAACAGAGTTGTAGTACACCGAAAAATGTTTGCTGGTGCTCTTCCCTGTTCCAATGAATGTAATGTTAATGTTATTTGGCAGTTAATATATATCGTCACAGCTGGAGTTCAGGAGAACAGGTTTGATAAGTTTATTGCAGAATATCAAAAAGGAAGCGAGTCACACTCCTTTTGCAAGTTGCCCGAAATCCAATGACAATAAAACAATGGCATCGTCGGCTTCCGCTCATCCTTTGGTGGTTGAGCAGGAAAACGTTTGTTTGGGAGATGGTCTTGATCACTGAAAGAATGAACACGTTTTGTTTGAGAGGAGCTACGATATGTGACGACACTGGTGGCCAATTTTTTATGGCAGAAGTATACGCACAAGTGTTCAACGAGAAAGAATCTTCTCAGAATTCAGAGCGTTGAGTGCTTGTAACTTTTGTTCTCAAGTACCAGTCAACCTTCGTGGCTCCAGCTTCATTCCTCTCTCCCGTTTTTGTGCATTTTTCTTCGACTTTGCGAGAGAAGGATATGGAACATTTTTGGCTTGCCAAAATAGTTGAGAGAGAAAACGCGTATTCTTGTGATAATGAGGACCACATTTGGGTCTATTTTCCTGGTTTTTAAGTATCATGAATAGGAGTTGACATGAGCACATTACGAAGTAGAATTTAGTGTTCCAAACGATGGGAGAAAGGAGGGACGAAAAAAGTGTTATCGCGAGGACAAGTCATTATACACAATCCTATTTCCTGTGTATACACTCTAATGGTGTGTGGACATCATGAATGCAAAGTAAAAGTCGATACGATAGTGTCTGCAGACCACAACGATGAGTGTCTGTTAAGGATTTTCGAATGGATTTTAAAGCGATGGGAAGCAGAGGACTGAGAGCAAATCCTAATTTAGCTTAATGTCCCTAACGTTATTTTGGCAGAGACAGTTATTAGCGTATGTGTTGAAGCCATCATGCAAACTTTCTAGTTTCGAAGAGCATAATGCACACACTAATTCTCAACTTACTTTGAGCAAGTCCAAAAAATTTAACGTCTCCGTAAAAAAAAGTTTCCAGTTTCATTTGTAATGGAATGGATTGAGAGCACTCCAGGACTTCCTGGAACATGTCCACCTCATGCCGTACATCTTTTAAATGGAGAAGGTCGCTGGGAAAAGTTGTGTTCTTGTTTTTGGCAGGTGTGATTTATCTTTTTTCATTGATTTCTAAAAGAGGATTTGGAAAAAACATTTGCCCGTTTTCCTTCATAAATTTCACAGTTTGCGCTTTGAAGAAAAAACCTTTCAACCCCAATTCATCTCTTTGGTCCATGCATGAGCTGGGAGAAAGCTGTAAAGGATTTCGCGCAGTTTATGGAATACTTCATTGGCTTTATGCCAATGTTGATGATTTTCAGAGTAAAAGACTTTATAGTGTGAGCTTCTACTTTCCTCCGAAAGAAAACGCAAGCGGGAGAAATGGAGCTTAACGAGAGAAAAAGTAAACTTGAAAGAAACTGTTTCAATCTTTCTTTTAATATCACTCAACTCTCCCTACTTCTGGATGCTGTATTCCCTTGAAGTTTTACAGTTCTGAAGCTGGGACTATTATGGGATTGGAGTGTGTTTTGGAGTAATAAATGAAGATTTGTAATTAGTGCAAGTGAGTTGAAAGCAAGTGCTTTCGAGTTTTAGTCTACGTTTAGCAAATGGCAAGAACTCCAATGAGCATTCCTCTTTTAGCATCTTAATTTCCAAAAAGCTGTTCTGTGTCTTGTAATGTTTTCAAGATTTTTGGCATGCAATTTGATATACCCACCACAATATTTATTCCAGTGCCAACACTTGCCATCAGAGGAATTTAACTATTTATATTACCTATTTTTGCATTGTAACAAAATACGAAATACTGTTAAGCTGCTTTCCCGCACTACACGGTTTACTACATCGATTGGCAATTTTTATTTTAACCTAGAACTCCTAGCTGGAAGTGATTTAATCTATATAAATCCAAAGCCGATTATTTTCAATCAGTGGACAGTCGCTCTCTGTTTGTTCCATTTCCCTCTGAATAAATCAAGGCCCACTTTTTCAACAAGCCTTTACCAGCCAACGGTCCACATCAACTGCGATTTCAGAGAAGCAAATAGGTATTCAATCACAGTGCCAATGCCAAGTCAAAATCCTCGAGGCACACACACATACACCTACTTAAACCATACACTTAACCACAGGATGAAGCATCTGCTCGCCCTAATACATGTGCGTGATGCATATAAATTGGGAAGCGTCTTCCAATTTTCCATTTTTATCGCACACCTCTCTCCAAACTCCAAAGATCTCTTTGAAGGTCCACCAGAGACATGTCCGTCGCATTATCAGCTCTGCGTCCTTCAGGGCGTGAGAATGCGACATGCGTCTAATTTTGTCTCCCGTTTGCTCACTCCCAAAGTAAACGTACTGCGAGGTGAACGACATAACCCAACCTACGTGCCTCTCTCGCTCTTCTCTCCCGGAGCTCTGCCTCGAGAATTCATTTTATTTCAGCTTCACTTGATAAGAAGACTGGATTGAAGAAAGGAGAAATCACGCGAAAAAAAGTTATCAAATTAAGTTGTCTTTCGTCACACGTTTCCCTCTGTCTCAATAATCTACTATTATATAGGAACGCTTTTCCTCCATTCTTCCACGACAGAATCACGTTACAGTCGAAAAGTGACAACAGTACGAAGTTATAACCTGTTCTCTCTCTCTCTCTCTCTCTTCCCGAGTTCTAAATTTAGGCTTTGTGAAGATCACACAGATCAAGAAAAAATTGTCATTTACGTAACCCTTCTCGTTGTGTGCATGTTTCTTATATCAACATAAAAAAGTTGAGTTTGCAGGAGTAGTTTGTCATCATTCACATTCCATGCAACATTCCTGTATATCTATTAAACTTTCTCTTTGGTTGAGAATATTGATCAGTGGGACGGAAAATGAAAACACTGATGACGTGATGAAAATCGGAATGAAGGTAGAAAAGGCATGTAGGGACGGAGACGTGATGAAAGATAAAGACAAAGAAATGAGTAACTTTCAAAGATGGTCCTTTTATTAAATATATCATCGTATGAGACGTATAGGTGTACTCTCTGCATTATAAAACTTTACCTTCTTCTACTTCAAATGCGCTTCTCTTTTCTTTTGCTTGTCTTTTGATTATTTCATTTCTTTACCAAAACTTTTGTTCTCCACTTCTTTAGTGGAATGCATTGTGTCTTCCTTGAAAATTAGGAAAGCAAAATTCCTGCGAAAAAATGAATGGGAAACTCAAAGAGAGGAGGACTCTTCTAAGAACGAAGAAAGTTTTAAAAATAGCTCATCCATTCTCCGCAATTACCTTAGACTCCAAACATGCATGCGGTTTGTTTCATTATGTTTTGAGGAAACTCCAAGGACAAAAAGTTAGTCAACTTTATTCCTTTCTCTTCCTCGTTTGCGTATGTGGATTGATGCGTGAAGAGCTTTTCTCATGAAACACAAGAATGTATTGATGAAAATACGTTTAAAATGTGGTATAAATATATATCTCTTTCTATGTATACCTGTTATTCGATGCTTTGTTTAATAAGATGTATCACTTGGACGAGCAAGACAATCCCATCTTTGCCAAGTCTTTGACAAATAAAGTACCCTCGTCATTCACAACGCTTTTGATGGCGGCAGGAGAAAAACAAAAGCAAAATAATATTCCAAGAGAAGAGAGCCAAACCTCTGCCTACTTTCTCTCGGTAGTTTTCAAGTGACAAGGAAAAGACGGGGAAGGACTTCCATTAGAAAATTGACTTGTTGTACTCATCTGCCAAGAGAAAAGAATGATTGATGAGTGTTGTTCTAAAAACTCGGTTAGAGGATAGGCGAAAAATTTGTGCTCAAATTGGGGTGTCACACAAGGAAAGCGATATAAAAGGGAAGATCTAATTGCAAACAAAAAGATGATGTGGTGTTCCCATCCATGAGAGAAAGACAGGTAAAAAGATTCTCCGAGGATGAGATGGATGAGGAGGAAATTGGCTCGAGTATAATTAACCGGAAAATTTCATTTCACTATAAGAACAACCAAATAAAAGTGCTGACTTGTGAAAGTCAACTTCTCTAAAAAAAAATACCAATGCGGATCCTTTTGTTGAGAAAAATACAAATGCGATGCAATTTTCGCCATGTTCTGCATCAACTCACAAGGTACACTTGCGTACATTTAAGTTAAGCTGTTTCTTTTTTCTGGTTGAACGTCAATTGGACGGATAGATTTTTCGATGTCGTTGCTCCATTTTTTTTGCTCTCAAACAAGCCGAAAAAGCCATTTCACTCCATTGTTTCCTTTTCTCTTTCTTTTCCATTTTGTCGTATTTCAAACACGAGTGTGTGGTTGTTTCTGTTGTGTGGTTTTGGAGAGAATGAGGAAAGCCATCGCCAGGTTGAAGAGAGGAAAAGAGAGAGTTGTGTCATTGTAACGGTGAAACCCCAACGGTGTGATATGCGATACGGGCTCTTGTCAAGTCGCTTTTTTGGCTTGGCTCCTACAGGGAAATGGATACATTTTTTGTTGGGGAGAAAAAGTGAGAGCATTTTCTCCAAGTTTTGTGGGCGGTCTTTATTCTCTTCCCTTTCATTCATCATGATGAACGCGGTGAATACATGAAGGTAATGTGTATCTTGAGGGAATATTTTTGTATCGTATATAATAATACAAAATCTACACAAACATGTGTGTATACAGCACTCGTAAAAGGGGCTATGCTCCTTTACCCATAAAATGTGCGAAAAATGTATACATACCAATATTTATGGCAAAGATATACCCGTGCGGAAGGATTCTTTATGTTTGTCGTGAATGTAAATGGGCTGGAAGTGAAAATTTATATTAACCTTACATTTATACACACTGTGTGTTCCTAAGTATATATAGTTTTTGAGAAAGCAAAGAGTACCACAATAAATGATGCGTTCCTCCAAGGTTTATCAGTGCATGCGTGAAAGCAAGGAGAGAAAATGTCTTGGATTTTATTTTTACGCTGCCAACAGATGTTGTAGGCAGCATCGGCGGGGAGGAGGAGGGAGCTTTAGATGTTTGCTTTTATTTATTTTTTCTATAGAGGCTTCCGATCTTTAGAGAAATGTAGATCGGATAAAACATGTGAAACGAAAAATGAGCTTTTTTACTTGACCTGAAATGAGGTCATGCCTGGCGTTCGAGAATTTTTTTCAAAGAAGGTCCGTTGTATTTCAATAAGCAACTTTAAAGTGACAATAAGAAAGACCACCTTCAAATTCTTCGTCATAGAAAGCAACAACTGCTGCCATATGTTAGACTTTGTAGTAATAACAACTTTCACATGATTTTATTTTGGCGTTATACTCTATTAAATTAACCATGTTTTCTATAAATCCTCTACTGAATTTACAAGTTATCAATTTGACTAATCTGCAATAAACTTCCGAACTATACTTGTGATGTCTTAACACCTAAATATAATTGAAAATGTGGTATTTTAAAGACATGTTTATCCTTTTTCCTTTACAGCAATCCAAGTACCTTCACTTTCTATTCCCCTTGTTACCCTTCTCCCTTTCTCTGTTGAACTCACCGCAATACCGCCCGTCTTCCTTGTTATTCTAGTGAAGGCTCCCCTGCTCTGAGAAAAATAAACAGCAGAAAAATATTGATATTGATTACAACCCAGTTGCCAGTCATCGTCTACTCACTCCATTATAGGTACGTGTGTGAGTGAGTTAGTGTGTAGCAATCAGGCGGATAAAATATGGAGAAAAGAAAGGAAATAAATGCCAATACGTATTATTATTGAAGTGAAAAAAGTGCCTTTTTCATCCTCCACACGCGCACATCCTTATAAAAATAATCTTAAATGGAGCATTGAATCTCCTTCCTATTCTTTGCTCACTTTAGGAGGCTTTCTCTCTCTTCTCCTTTCTCTTTCGCACTTTTTACGGATATGGGATATAAAGTCAAGGAAAATTTACATTGTGCTAGGCTGTAATATAAAGTGACTGATATATCGCCGTAACGGGCATCAGAGTTTGCCTTAGCGTCTTTTCGTCCGTTTTAACCGGTATGCATGCACATTTCGTGTACGTTCATTTGCAAATATGATTCTGGTAACGCCCCAGATTCCACCCAAAGATGATAAAATATTGCTAGTGTCGATAGTATTTTCAGTTTTTTGCAAGTCATTTTTCAGCCTTGCTCTCTGTCTCTCTCTCTCTCTCTCTCTCTCTCTCTCTTTAGAAGGCTGTACGCGAGGATTGAGCACAATACAACACACACAACCGCATTTTCTACAGGAGCGGATGGAAGGGGTACCTTTACAGGAAGCATAAAAGGAAATTACTGCCTCTTGGGAATGTATCGATTCACCGCTTTCGTCTTCATACTTATTTTTGCGAAGATGTGTGTCTGAGAGAGTGAGAGAAAGTGATAATAAATATAAAGCCCACATATATGATTATTTACACATACATGTAAGTGCCCAAAAAGGGAATCTAAGTATTTTTAAGGGTTATTTCTCTGAGACAAGAACTGAGTTGAACAAGCTACAACAGCGTGTATAAATGTGAAGTTGAAAGAGAGAAGCACGCTAAACCAAACGGTCCCCAGTCTGGTTTCAGTCACTCGTACCAAATCCACTCTGACTCAGGGAGTCAAAACCGCGAGCAATTCGATTCAATGAATTCTCCAGAGGAGAGTGAATGAGTGAAGGATGAAACGAGCAATTCATATGTTCCACTAAAAAATTTTTATGAGAAGAAAGAGAAGATTGAGAGTGAAGTCTCGGAGAGAGTTGTTGGATAATTGCTTGAATCCTTCCTCTTTGGTCTTGGATATGGAGGATGGTCAATTGCTTAATTGAGAGTTCGAATTACATAATACAACTCACCCGGTCAAAAACGCTCTCACAAAAGAGAAACTGTAGGTTAGAGGATTTCTGGTTTGCGATTTTTGGGTAGATAAGGAACGGAAGAAAGAGATGATTCGTAATATTAACAAGAAAAGTTTTCCGGTGAACGCCCTCTTTTCGCTCGCAGGAAATGGGGAAAGTTTCGTGCAATTTGAGTGGGAGAAAACGAGAGTTCTCCGGGAATTATGTGTATAAATCAATGTAGTTTTGGGGGACCCGAAAAGGTGCATTGCAAAGTTTGAAGGAAGACTTTTAATTTGTGACTCAGAAGGCGTTTACAGACTTATCAAATCTAACCTTAGAGGATTGCGATTTATGTATTTAAATTTTTGCACTTTGATAAGGAAATAACGTCAGTAGTCGATGATAGTCTGCTAGCTATACTTATGATACTTCTGCGGGCCCAACTCACCTCTACATATCCACCAACATCCACTTTTACTTCCTGCAACTTATGCCCAGCTTTGTTAGTCACGCCAACATAACTGCGAAGGAAGGAATGCATCTTTCCGTTTGGTATGACTAGCATATCCTTTTAAAGTGCGTCTTTCTGAGCATATTTTGGTTTGAGTTTGCACTGCTTTATACAATCAATCAGGTTTTTACTCTAATTGCTGCCGACATTTGGACGTAGCATGTACAGTGAAGCTTTTTTTGGCTTTCCGTGATGACTCCAATTGTTGGTGGGTACGCGTTTGGCTCGCATTTTCAGCGTTCTGGCCTCTCAACTTCGTGTGCAACAGCTAGAAAAAATTGAAACTGTATTTATAACTCATTGCAAAAAAGCCAAGAGCAATACACACTTTTATGTGAAAGTCGAGAGAGCCTGTAGACACCAGAGAATGATTTGTTATCCACTAGCATGCAAGTGTGTGTAAATATTTTGTCTTGTTTTACAGCTCTGATGCAGGTTTGTAGAAACGATAGTTGGACAGATTTTGCACAAGTAAAAAACATACTGCAATTCTGACTACAACACAATGTAAATAATTGCCAGGCATTGTGAAAAAATTAGTACTAGTAAACTCAAAATTTTCAACAACTTGTAATTATAAAATTTAACATTATCCTAATAATTGAAGGATTACTAAAAACTCAATTTAGAGTTTTTCATTATAACAAGGCGCATTATTCACTTCCTCGATCTTTGAGCCGCGCGGTTTCTATCTACAAACACCCAGCGACATAATTTGTATTGTTATTTGCTAATGCACTGCTGTTGAAATGTAAACACTGATTGCTTTCAGATTTTTTTCCTCTTCTTGTATCCTCGAAACTGAATACTGTTATGAGTGCTGTGTATGTATGTTTCACGTACGACTACGCTTCGAGTCACAAAGTGGATGATCTCTAATCTCTATTCTTTTACCAAATTTGTTCAAAACGTCAAATAGATTTTTGACAAATCTTCTAGTGTTGAAACTTTTCAGATTGCTATCTTCTGTATCATAAAAAGTTTATAGTCGTAATTCTTGGCGAGTCCTCAAACAAACTAAAGTAATGACTGAGGGTTTGTTAGAAATCCATGATTTCGTTTTTATAAACTTGTTATTATTATTTTTACAATCGTAATTGGGGAAATAGAATTTCATCCATTTACGAACTTTTACGTATTATCTAAATGTAAAAGGGCATAGGGCAACTTAGGTTTGTCATACTTTTAAAAAAAGAATCACATCCATACTTATGTTATACGAGAAAATATTCTCCCCCCCCCCTTCCAGAAATCCACAAAAGGTCGCAAGGCTACGAACTGGTCATATTATGAACAATAAGTGGCTACTTAGCTCGACTTGAAATTCACGAGTTTTAGCTTTTTGTGAAAAAGGGAGAAAGGAAACTTCAATATTGTCTCTTTCTGAGTCAGCGACACGTCGTGAATTTTTGATGGGGGTTGCCTGGAATTGGAAAAGTGGCATGACTAACGACACTGTAAAAATCATGCTAATATATAGTCCATCACATATGGAACGCATTAAGTACTTCTGGATATCGTTAGGACAAGATGAAATTAGAGAGAAAGGAGGGAGAGTTTTTGCAGAAATGAATTTAATCCCCGAGAACGAGACAGTTGTAATGGGAAAAGAACATAAAACCAGGAGTCTTCTGTGGAAGCCTAAAAGTCTTTGAATGAAGAACGCACAATGATAGTACTCTCAACAAAAGGCATAAAACGAGAAATAATAAGTGGATTTTCTATTCAACCCACATTCCCAGATATATCCCTTTCCACTTGAATATGTGTGAATCATCAATAAAACTTCCTCTTTTCTCCGCACTTTTCGGCTTGTGCGAAAGTGACGCTCAGCATGCAAATCAATTCAGGAAAATGGCTGAAGATAAAAGTGAATGAGAATGTTTGCTCACGCTTTTTCTTTTCTCATCCCTTTCCACACATTCAACATTACATATGGTCATGGATAATGTGTGCAGGTGACAATAACGGCGGAACAGAGGAATCGTCTTCTCCTTTCTGCTGAATAAATGGCTCAACAGTGATCTAAAACAGTGAGCGTATGAAGCACATCTCTGACGTAGTTCTGTAGCATAATATAGTATTGTAGATAATGTACCCACGGAGAAAGCCACACCGTTGCACATTGTCTCGGCATCATTTATGATTCCAATGTCGTCCTCCTGTTGTTAGTCGTGATATTTTTGGTGTTGAATAGAGGAAGCATATCCATCAATTTTCGTTACGAGATCCAGTCATATCCATCCTGTGCAATTTCCAGATTTCACACGACATGGCAGAAATGGGTAAGTGTGATTGTCATTGCTTCTCTCTTGACGGAAGGAGTAAGAAATGAAACGGGATTTGCGAGACGTGTGTGAAAAAGGAGGAATATTTGTGATACTTGATAACCTCGAAAATGGCATCAGGGAAAATGGGATGTTCGTGAGACGAGAGCTTTGGGAGAATAATAGACGATGGTTGTGACGAAAGCTGTATATCATGAAGTAATCCGAATTTTCAAAAAATAGGACGGTGACAATGAAGGGGAAATGTAAAACTTGTGATTTCGTAAATAGACAAAATGTCATATGTCATTCAAGTAGAATGTTAGCGACAAATCCTTCGTATGACTGTTTTACCACAAATTCTGAGGTAGAGGATGATTCGCTAAATTATGGATTTGCCGTGATATTTATTTTTAAAACTCGCAAAGACGATGAATAAAGCAAACCACAAACTTCTGACATATGCAGGTTATTGGAACGAATTTGGAAACGTACGGTTTCCACTTTGCTCTTCCATTTCTTAAAATTATCCGCCACAATCCCTTGGGAAGTGAATACCTTATGGTACAGTGACGTCAAAAATAGAAGGCAGTGAGGAAAAAGAAATGAAATTTGCAACTGAATCGGCCAATTGGAATTCCATTTTCCCATCAAGAGCCACACACCGTTCATTGACAACCATTCAAAGATAAAATTTCACGCAATTGAGTTATTCCACTTCGTTGATTTTTCACATTTTGGCATATCTGCCATCCAGCAGTCTGGTTGTGAAAATTTTTGCGAAGTATACACAAATTTCTTTCTCCTCATATTCAGCCATGACGTAGACCGAGACATGTGTCCACAGATAAATAAAAATATCGACTTTCCACTTCCAAGTTCTTTTTATACACCTGCGATTACTTAAGACTTAAGGGTTCTTGCGTATATAGAATAAAATTTAGAACGGGGATAAATGCACATACTCTAGTGGGAATTTTTTAGAGTAAAGAGATCCCAATCAAGTTACGATTCACTGAGTTGTCAGCTATTTCCATAAAGCAGTCGACGAGACTTCTGGAGAACAATTCTTCAACTGGAAAGCAGTCACCTGCGTTTACATAAAGTTAAAAGACTTTTAGCTGAGTAGTTTGTATGAACTAACTTGAATTCAAAACAAGTGAGAGGATTCTTCTGAAGTCATTTGGAGAAAATTTTAGGTTCAAAATCCACAAAAGTGTAAAGCGAAAGGGTAGAAAAGTTTTATTGAATTCATTATGAAGATTGTTCACGTAGCTCTCAAGATGTAAAGACAACGTATTTTAAAACACTCAAATGTGCGTAGACATATTCACCTAGATGGGTACGTATAGACAACTCATCTTGTCGCTGTTAATGGGTTCTGTAAGTTGTTGTGTTGATTCACAACACACTGGAATTACTTTCACTCGACTGCAATGGCGGCAGAAAGGTATATAGAAATAGTGAATGAGCTTTCTCCATGTTAAATTTCCGCTTCAGAGCACTTACAAATACCGCACACTTATATATTTTAGACACAGGACGTGATTCGTACTAATTACGAGAGCAGATGCGTTTCTCATGTTTTACACTTCTCATCTCATCTTCCTGTAATTTTCAAGTCTTGCCTTGCGCCTCACCGCTTTCTGCAAGTGAAAGACTCACTGCATGTCTGAAATCATTTGCAATTTAATTTGCAAATGAAACAGTGAGTAAAGTTAGAGAAGTTCCTAACCAAATGTACTGCAGGCTGAAATGCTGACCTAAATACTGAAATATGAGAGAAGTAATCATTAATATATTAATGGGCCTGTCATCTGTGATGGAACCATGCTCGATTTCCTTTCTCAATCTCTCTACAACTGGATTGGTGTCTAGTTTGTGTTCACACAGATTGCCACTCTGATGTCATTTATTCGTATATATACAACTGATATAACACCAATAATATGTAAATTTCCAACTCTCACACTTCAGTTGCCAGATATCAACTCATGGGATGCTCCAATGAAGGGCTTAAATAGAATGTGTGACGCATGCAGACGTGTAAAGTATACTCTAGAAGTGTAGCATATTGATGCTAAAAATAGTTGAAACCCCACACAAGAAAATGTTCGGTTCTGACAACTTTCTCTCCCTTCCAGGGAAAAAGATGACGGATAAAATTGAAATTGAAAAAGCCAATTCATGTATACGTACTTATGGCGTGTATGGTATGATGAGTGTTGACATCATCAGACAGCAGCTATATGAAATACAATTGTGTAACTGCTGGAACGTGTATGAATGTACAGTATATTTATCACCGTTCCGACTGTGTATATAACAAGGATTGAAAGCAATCTCTTCACTTCATCTTCAAACTTGAATAGCTCCCATTTGGACTCTATAGCTTCATGTGGAGCAGTGTGCAAATATGGGGAAAGTTCGTTTCTCCATATCAGGCTCTGGCATCAAAAGTTATGCCGACAAAAAGGAAGGAAAGCCGGTCTAGCGAGAAATGGAAGTGGCGGAGGAGCGAGCAGCCTGGTGTGAGCGAGAGAAACTTGGTAGAAAGTGACTGGAGCTGGAGCTTAGTCGAAGTTTCACAGAAGGGGAGAGCTGGCACAAAGCGTCAGTCATGAAGACGTGTGAATCCTTTTTCGCCTTTATATGTCGGACAAAATTTGCACGCTTTTCACAGCGAACTTGATTTGAAAGTATTACTTCATTACAAAAATACCAACGTTTTCAAAGATATCCACCTACGTCGTATTATAGTAATAGTGGCCAATTTTAAACGAATATCGGTGTCATATTTCCACTTTGTAATGACCGATCAGTTATCAGAATACAATTATTGAAGCAACATAACAATTATTACTAATTCAACTAAACTGATGTAATTATACCTACTTCGGAAAACATTTTACATATGTACTAGTTGTGTTTTTCCCGAGCACAGACTGGTATACTGTTGTTGTATATGAGTTCTAGGTGACCGATATAGTTTATTTATAACTACTCATAACAACAGTGATTTAATTCCAATTAAATAGTAGTACTTTATTAAGTGATCAAATAGC
>JAHZMW010004365.1:0-13945 GCA_027743745.1 Alloscopus bannaensis | reverse complement strand
TTTCAGGTTTTGCCGATTTTGATGGACAACGGTCTTGCAAAAGACGATGAGCACGTGAACCGAGGTTTTTGTCATTTTGCTGTTGCCGAGCCACTAGACATGGTTGTGTTGACGTGTCGCTCTGTCTCCAAATTATGGAGATTCGGGGTCAACGCTTACTTCCAAAGTTGGGAGTACTACCTCCGCTACTGTCGTGATGAGGTTCCGCATTTCGATCATTTCTGTTTCGAGAGTCGTGAGGACGTCGAGAGGTTCATGGAGAAGATGGCGGGTCACACGAGCAACGACAATCCATTCTTCACTGGTCTCGTGAAGATTTGTGACGACGACTTGGAAGACAACAAAGTCGTCGGATTTTGGAAGGCTGTGACTTCCTCCCTTTTGCCAAAATTTGGGAAACACATTCTCTACTCCGAGGTTTCCGTTTACTCTTTGTGCAACGCTGGCTCACAGGGATACCCTGTTCCTCCTCACTCCTCACTCAAATACCTACTTTACGATTTTTCGATATATCCGCCTGCTTCGCTGAGAACCCACGTTTAACACGAGAGATTCATCGGACTCCCCTTTCGGATTTTGGGAACCTAAAAATTCTCCAAGTTCTAAATACAGGGGTCAACGTGACCAACGAACTGGTCCGAGCTGCTGGGAAGTGCCAATTACAGATGCTCGTGGTGAATCTTCATTCTTCAAGATAAAGAGGAGGCAGCTAAGTTGAACTCATCGTTCTGCGAGTTACAACCTCAGTTGCCAAATTTGGAGGCTGTGAATTTACCACTTTTCACGTCCTACTCTTCTCTCATCAAGCTATGCAACGCAAGCTGGTCAGTTAAGAAGTTGCATTTTGCAGTTACTCTGTTCGAGGAGGGATACCTGCCACCAGTATTGAACCGACTATTTCCATTTCTACCTAGAACGGAGTTTGAGGAGGATGATATCTCATTCCGTCGTTTGTTCGAATGCTTGAACTCACTGCCCAGTGAGTTCAAGCCCCCAGGGGCCAAAAGTACGATTCGGGACCTGAGACTGCATCCCCAGGGCTTCGGAAAGGTTGAACGTGATTTGCGCCTCAATATGCCGTTTTTGGAGCTGTTGGATATATTCGCTTTTGATGAAGAGATTGTTGTGAATTCTTTGGACTTTCTGGTGGAGATGAAGGCCTTGACAAGTTTCTCAATTCATGTGAGGCACAGCGCGTTTCCAACGAAGAAAGACAAGCGGGAGCTGATCCAGTTTGCGGGTTTTGGATTAGATTTGAAGAACTCGAACATTTGGACCGTTCTCCCAAACCTGAAGGATGTCTCTCTTGAAGATAATAGTATCCCAATTCTGCGTTGTTAAGCGTATCGGATTTTGTTTGGTTATAATACAACCCTTGCATGGATACGTGACTTTTCATTTTCGACTTTCAAATATTTAAGTGTAATTTTTACGTTATTTCTGACGTTGTACAACTAGATTTTTCATATTTATTTCCATTGCTGAAGAGAAAAATTATACTTTACAGAGTTATAAATAAAGTCTCATTTTAGACAAAAAATTTTGGTGAAGTAAATTCCTGTAATGTTGCATTCAATTCGGAGCAGTTTTGGTACAAACTCGTATAATAAGTGAAAATGGGTGATGAGAGAAAATTTATAAATTCTTAAATTGTAGAAGTTAATGAAGAAAAAGGTGGACGGGGTCCAAAACTAAAATAATCTTGGAGGACAAAATTCGTTGAATGTGACAATCGAAATGTTTTAAAATAATATTCCTTTGTTATCCACAAGTGACCAGATCATGCCATGCATTATTGCCAGGGGAATACAATGATACATTTTAATCCTAAATAATCTTTCCCGTGATTATGTTGTCAATTATCGTTACAATGTTGGGTTTGGCAATTTATTTGACACTGCGGTATACCCTCCATAAATTTGACATTTACTGACATCTAGGGAATTCTGAATAATAGAATTTGTGTCTGGTGCGTGATTAAATTGACACGCCTTTGATTGACGTTGACGTGTGTGTAAATGAAAATAATCTGCTGGAGCTACTGGAGTTTATTGGTATTTATAATTTGCGAAAACTTCTTTCTCCATTAATTACTTTTGTCGTCAGCTCTCATCCGATTGGCATGTTGAAGTTATACAAGTAGAAAATATATCCAGGGCCGATTTGTGTTATTACTACATTTCTTGTAAATTTTCATACAATCGTCATTGTCTAATTCGGGAACACGTTTAATTAAAGCCACAACGAAATACTAACCTCGATGGTTTGCCTAGACTTTGAAAACAGGTCATTGGGCAACTACGTTTTGCAACGCTATCAGCAACAGGCACAAATTTCTACACAAATTTCGGCGTCAAAATGGTGAACAGGTATTGCCTCGACGTACTTCAGGCCCAAGCCGAAAAGGCCGAATTTTTCTGATTGTTCGTGATGACCAAATTTTGTGGTCATCACAGAACACACCAAGCGATGAGTGTGGTCTTCGGCTTCGGACTTGTTTTCACGGCAATCGCCTCCCTAATCAAAATGCTGGACATGGTACTCCGAAAATGATAATCTGTTTGGGGGTAACTTTTAACCGAAGATGTTTGTCTATGTAGAAGTTGCTATTTTTACCGTGGGCATTCAATGTAGCGTCGCTTTATCTAAAATTCTTAAACTATAATACTTTTTATACAGAATTTTGAGAAAAGATCAATGATAATATATGATCAGTTTCTTCTTGTCATTCCGTTTCTTCTTGTTTGCTATTCATTTACTCTTGAAAATGTTCAGGGTGTACTGATCTAAAGCTAGAGTTAAATCAGTCAGAATAATGTCGAGTCGAAGTGTAGTAATTCATATGAAAAAGTTCCTTTTGCTAGTAGCTAATACTTCCAAGTTCATGAACGTGGGTGGACAACAAGGGAATATATATATGATTGGTTTAGTTAACGTTCTTGGTCAGCAAAACATTTCATACCTTTTTGCAATTATTGCTAATTATTTTATGTAATCATTTTTTGTTGCATAAAGTACAACAGGTTTAATTAATTCCTCGGACTATATGCTTGTGTAATCATCGGAATTATTATTATTCAAGGACTACTTACACTTGGAAGCTCAAAAGGCGACTGCGAATTTTTATGGGAATTTTTTTATATGTGGTCACAATGGTGAACAAGTATGCTCTCGATATTTTCTGGGCCCAAACTCAAACGGCCGAACTTTTCGTAGTGTTTCCACTGAAGTTGTGCAGTTACCACAGAATAAAGCGTAACGCCACTTCCAGAACACATCAAGCGATGAGTGTGGTCTTCGGCTTTGGACTTGTTTTCACCGGAGTAGCCTCGCTAATCGAAATGCTGAACATGGTACTCTACTCAGGAGTGGACAGTCTACTGGCAGTATCGTTTCACGGATTTGTTCTATCTGTCTACTCTGGTTATGGCTTGTTAGCTCGAAGCTGGCATATGAAATCGACGGAGTGGATTCAGATTTTAGTACACCTATTCCAAAGTCATTTGAAGCAGAGAAAATTTGTTCGAATGGTTCACATGGAACTTCCGACGAAATCGGATAATTCCTCAGATACTTCGCTCAACGCCCTCATCACTTTGATTCCAACGGTTTTGACAGTGCTACACATTTTGCAGAGTCTCATTTCTGGAATTTGGGTGGAGCAAAGTTTTCCCGTCTTGGGAGAATGTTGCATATACATTTTCGGAAAAGGAAGCGTCGCCTGGTTGGGACAGGCTTTTGGTGGAATGTTACTTTCCACCGCGATTCCTGCAGGAGCTCTTGGGAGTCTTGGGGCAAACATTTGTGTACTAACGGCGTGCTCCACACAGAAATCTTTGACGCTGATTTGCTCCGTCGTCAGAAATGCCGGAGAATCTTCAGAGGTTAGATGGATGGTGAGGTGCTTTTACCGCGAGCTTCATGTTTTTGTGAGTCTGTGCAACGAGTGTCTGCAAAACCATGCGTGGCCATTGGTTCAGTTGAATGGTTCTGTGGTTATCATCTCGTTTCTTTACTCGATTATCATGTTCGGTAAAACTCTTTCGACCGCCAAGTTGTTCCTTTTTGCCACAATCGCCACTGCTTTCACCGTGTGCCCTCTGATGATCCTGAATATGGCTAGTAGGCAGCTGCTGGTTTCTATAAAATTGCTGAAAGAATTGAAGCGGTGGAGTAGTTGCCCTTTGTTTTGGAGAGAGTTGAAGGCGTTACAGCCATTAGGATTGCGAGCGGGTCCTTTCCATGTCATCGACATGATGAGAATGCCGATGATGATCAGGTTTTGCTTGCAAAGAACCTTTCTTTTTGTGGTCAACACGAAAACGGCGGTCAGATGGGAGTAAATGTTTTTGTTAATGAGACCCGAGAATATCATCAGTAAAAATGGCGTTCCTGATTTTTAAAATTTAGCCATGGCTCAACAAACAAATGTTTAAAGTCCAACGGAAACATATTCGCCTTGATAGAGAAAGTATCAAGACGAATGTACTGACTCATGTCCGTGAGAACTACAGAACACGTCGTTATCCCGGAATCGGTTTGTGGATGAACAACTCCCAACATGGCATCATCAAAAGTAATTTCGACCTTCGGCATTTGTCGTGCTGGCAACGGGTTGTCGTGCCGCACATCGCCGTTGTTTTGGATAAGCTGACTGAAAGTCTTTCAACTTGTTGGAAATAATTTGTATCACTCGTAATGGTTGTAAGAGAATAAATCACTAAAACTGTGCAAAGTTTATGTGTGTCGGTAGTATATAAAGCGGTGATCGACTGTCATTGATTTAATTGCAATGGCGGATTACTGCCAACTTACAAATGTGTTACAAATCACTTTCAATCCTAATGCATTGAGTGACCATACAGAACGGTTTAAGGAAACGTGTACGGAATAAGAAATGCGAAGCTGCTTTTTACCAAAATTTTGGCCAGAGCTTCTATTACTCATTTTCAGATTAGGTGTAAAACGCTCAAAGTCTCTCTCCATGGCCAAGGTTTTCAAAGAGCAAGGGTTTATTGCCTCCCTTCCTATTTCTTGCGCATATCCACTCTTGTGGTGTTTAAACTTTGCAGTGTGATCTATATTACACCATTATCATTTTTTCATTAGCCAAAGCAAGCCAGCCGTATCTTACAAGAATACTCACATCACAAAAGCGGAAGCGGTAAGTTTTACAGTCAAAACTGTTACTAAAAATATTATTTTAAGATTACTTATTTGAAATTATTTACTTTGAAAAATATTAATTTTTAAACATTTAATTATAGGAACGGACGGGCGCTTTTTTATTTTGTTGTATTTGACAGATGGCTATAACACCAGTTCAGAAAGAGAAGAGAATGTAAGCATGGTGGCGTCCGAGAATGTTTAAAATTTTGCGAACGATTCATCTGATCACGAATCATCCTCGACCGACGAATCGGCAGATCTGCACTGCATCACCACCACCACGCAATCCCAGGCGGAGGTATGTCATATAGTCTTTTGACAAAAAGCCTGAGAAAAACGCCGACCACCAAAACTTTTAAAACGAAGTAGTGGAGCCATTACCTCAATACATGCCAACATTACCGGAATTGAGTCCGCGCTCTCCCGCATTCCACACATCTGGATCATTTTCACCGTCCGCGGTCCTATATTGTTTTGAGCTCAGACAAAAAGGAGTCCAACGAAGGAGTACAATGTGTACTCCAGTCCCCACCTCCAAGTCCTATCCCAGTCATCTGGCTGAGTTCTGATAAGGAGAAAAATCCTGAACCTCGTGTCACAATTCAATAATCACAATGATTGAAAGTGCAACGGAAATAAATGCTGAATATACATATTGAAATATGTTCATGGTTGTTGTGGCCTGCATTTTTTTCTCAAGTCATTTTCTAATTTAGAAAAGAAATAGAAATGCTCATGTTGTGGAGTAATAAAAACATTTTTTAATTGAAAACGTCTAACCGCAATTTTATTTTGGCCGATACACCATACGGGTCGAGTAAATTGATAGAGAATGTCAATTACAGTTTGTGGTTGCATTACGATTTTAAATAAATTCCGGGCTTACAAGTTAGATAAATTTAGAAAGTTGTTGACATCTAAAAACTTGCCCTTAAAATAACCTTCAGGCAAATCACGAATCGTAATATAAATCACAAAAGAGCTTCTCTGTATATAGAATATTAATCAACTGATGAAGTATTTAAACAACGCAATGAAAACCATGTTACACCATTAGCATTTTAGTCAAATCAAACCAGCTGTATCTCACAAAAATACACATGACATCAAAAAATCGTCATCAAAGTTTGGTCCGTTTTACAACCAACATTTAAATTTAAAAATTGCCAAATATATTACTTTGAGATTTCCTAAAAAATCTATTCATCTCTATTAAATCTCTTCAGCGTGCGATTAATTTGATGACGAATCAACCACGTTCGACGTCCACATGGTAGAATCACGACCATCACGGACTTCCAGAGGAAGATACGTAATTTATTTTTCTGACAAAAAGTTTGACAACATCTCTGACCGCCAAAACTTTGGAGACGAGGAAATGGAGGCATTCCCACAATCCCGCATCATCGCCATGGAGTCCGCGCTCGTCCCTACTCCACCCATCCGGCACATATTCAACATCGAGCCCACGGTCATGTATTGTTTGAGCTCGGCCATCATCTCAGGATCTCAGACGGAAATACTTTAGTTACTTTTCTGAGGAAAAGTCTGTTAATAACTCTGACTGTCAAAATTCTGGAAACAAAGGATTGGAGCCATTCCACAATATGCACCAGCATCACCGCCATTGAGTCCACGCTTTTCTCCACCTCATCCATCCGGCACATGTTCACCGTCGAGTCCGGGGTCATGTGTTGTTTTGAGCTCAGGTGAAAAGTCCTACAATGTGCAAAGTTGCCTTCAGTCACCACGTACAAATTTAGTTCCAGTTATCACGTTGAGTTCAAAAAAGGAAAAGTGCTGGAACGCAACAGTTATACGTAATTATGTTATTGCTGTAAAAGAATGTAATTTTAGCTCTTTGTCAGTATAGCATAATATTCACCAGTTTGGAATGCGCGACGGAAAATAATAATACAATATACGTATTGAAATGTGTTACAAAAAAATGGCTGTAGTGACTTACATTTAACTAACTTAACTGATTAACTACACTTACTTTTTTGTAGTCACTTTCTAAATTATAATGCAGAGATGATCATAGTTTGAGGAGCATAAAATCAGTTGTAACATAAAAAACATTTCTTGAAAGTTTAGCCCAAGTAATTAACGTTAAAGATTTTGGTCAAGCTTTTTAGGAGCATTTAAAAACCGTTTGAAACCGTTTGGTTTGGTTTGAAGAAAGCGTTTTTGAAAACGGAGTATCTTATTAACACAATTCGTTTTGTTTTATTTTTTAAAATGGCGGGGTAAACATTATTAAAAACATTTTTAATTAACATTTATTAACAATACAGTTTTTTAAAAAAACATTAAGACTCGTTTTTAGGCTAAAAATTCGGCAGATTTTTATATCGTGCGTTATCCACGCGATTAGTTGGCAGGTTGGCTGTCAAGTTACATTAAATTCGAAATGCTTTGTCGCAATTCGAGACTCTAGTGTGAAACCCATGTGCTCCTTTATGAGTTTTTCTGTCTTCAAAACTCTGGGACAGATAATACACCTTTACCGATTAGTGGCCCTCCCTGTTTTTCGTCAAAGGAAACAGTATGGCATAGGTAATTCTGAAATAAAAAAAATATAATTTTAATCTTGTTAAATTACATACGGGAAATTTAATGTGCGTGGTGTTTTTTACCTTTATCATACTTTCGATGTTTGTGCAATATTTATACGTAATTACTTCCTGTCTTGCAATGTTTCTATTTGCGACAAGCATTAAACGCAGCTCCTTTTTTATGATCCATGGCTCCATATTTCAATTTCGCTTCCAACTGTGATTCCCTTACCAAACAATATAAATAAATATTTGTTCAAGCTGACTCAAAATAACTAGTTAGATTTCCATTTAATTGATACATACTTACAATCCGATCCATAATTTTTTGTATTTGCATAAAGCTTTTTTTCGTTCAATTCAAACATATAATTAAATGGAGACAAACGGTATTTTTTTTCTCGCTTCAGATATTTTTTTATTAATATATTTTCCAAAATAGCAGCCCAGGAGGGTACATTGGCAAATAAGCCGCTCCCTATTTCTTTTGCCGTTTGCGATATTTTTTAAATTTTTAGTGGTGTTCACTATTCGGCGGTTTTCACAATTAATTCCGGGACACATTTTTCGTTTTCACGGCACTGCATACGTTCCACCTCACGACCATTACAATCGTAATCCTTTACATATTTTTTTCTTCAGTAATCTTATCTATAATATCGCCCCAATCGAAATTTGTACTTGATGTTTTCCCTGAAAATACACACACCAACTAGACAAACTGCAAATAAAATATTTAATAAATAACATTTACATTCGTTAATTTGCACGTAGGCTTCCTTCGGGTTCTCAATAAACGCTGGACTTAGCGATGGTGGTCTCTTCTGTGTTTCGATTTTGTAAAAGTGAAGAAAAAGTCTAAATCAAGTCAAAACCAACCAGTTAGAGAAACACGAAGGTTTAACTCCCGTGACGGTAAACGTAAATACACCAAACAACTGAACTATTACTTAGGATATATTTCACGTGTCCGCAGGACCTCCAACTGAAAAGCAAATTTACTGTTGAGCAAGCTTTATACCTTGGTAAAAAGCTGCAAACGGTCAGTTTTATATTGTTTAAATTTCTTTCCCAGCAGGATCATTCAAATCACTTAGGTCAGATTTTTTAACACAGTTAAATATATTTCCTCACAAAGCAGCTTGGGATGGGATGGCTGCATCATTATATGAAGACGTGTACACCATATGTTTTTACTGGGATTGCAGGATTTCAGAAAAAAAAACAAAAAACTGGTTGCAGAGTCAATGAACAAATACACTAGAAAAAGCTAAAAACATTCAAGTATTAATATTAGCTGAAACCTCTCAACGCCAGTATGTTTAATTTTATTGCGACACTAAAAAATGTTAAAAAAAGTAAACAAACTTCCGTGCATCGTGGTATGTTTGGGTGATTTCAATCAACGTTTATCTGCATCCAAAGCTTTAATCATATATGCCCATCGTTACACCTTGTTGAAAACACCAAATTTTGCTGGCATTGGACCATGTCATAATGCTTTTTCATTTAAACTGCTCAATGTATACTTGCAGTCATGAAGCTTGTATAAACAGCTTAAATTTTTTAGCAACTAGCGACAGTAGACTCATGTAACCCTTCCCTTTGGAGGTATAACAGAGAATCTGCCATTGATTCAATTAGCATTTTTATTATACAACAAATAATGTTTTATTATATCCTGCACATGGGTCAATAATATGCTTTTTTTGCAATACGGTATGGGCTGAGGTTGAAAAAAGCGTTGTTTCACGTTGTTTGGGAATTAAGAAAAACTTGATAGGTTCACAGTAGGAAAACTTCCACTAGTTTTTGGTATGGACTTATGGTATTTGGAGCAACGTTTTTACTGAAAAAACCACAATTTTTTTGATAAAAACAGTTTTCATTCCCATTGATGCCTAAGCCACAGGAGGCATTTTTTGGTGACTTGAGGCAAATTTGAGGCGACTGTTTTTACTAGTTACTTTTTGCGTAGTGCCACCAAAACTTTACCAGACATAATGTTCAAAGTAATAATCCGCAGAAATTATGGTCAATTCACTCTTCTAATTGTGTAATTCCGTATCCCGAATTTACGCCGTTTCTTACTTTGTTTTTATTGAAACAAAACATTTCCAGCAATCGGAATAATCCAAGAAAGTATTTTGGGGGAAGCCAATTTGTGATTTTTTAAACGCGACTTTTGCATGACCACCTTTCGTAAGACTGACTCAAAAGTAATTAAAAAGCAGATTTTATATTCACTCAAAATGATTTATTATAAAAACTTAATTTTGTCATACTTTTTATTGGCAATGATTCTACCCGTATTTTATTTTGACAGTGGTTCGCCACACTTCTATATGGTCGACAGTCATTTCCTACCTCATATACTACTTGTGTCAATATTTATGAATAGGGGAGACTGTTTGCACTGATGAGATGACAAGACTAAAAAATATGTGAAAGAGTAATTCAGTCGGAATAATATTCCGACTCCGATGTGAAATCGGCAAGACTTGAATCGCATATAAAGCTTGCTTTGCTTTATTTTTTGACGGGTTCACGATTCTGTAAATCCGCAGACATTTGCGTCAAACTGGACAGTTCCGATGCAAAATATTTATTTTCTGTTTGTATTTCCTGTTGTATTAAAGCATAGCAATTTTTTCTTTTACTTGTGGGTAAAGCTAATGCTAAATTGTATTTTCAATTTTGAAACGCAGCACAAGTAAACCATTATGCGCATATTGACGACTCATGTGGAAATGAGTTTCTTGTCATATAATCCTGGCGGTCAATATCACATGATAATAAGGCAGAACGTAATTAAGTTGGTTGTATAAATCTGTGTTTATGCTGACATAGCAAATTATCAACACGAACGTATTGCGAGCATCAATTATTCATGACTTAACACATAGCCAAGTTTGACACTAAAGCTCAATACATTATTCCACTAATACAAATATTTACATTACAGTAGTGCACCCGTGTCACTTCAGTAGAACATTCTGTTTAGGAGCTAGCCGGAATTGACGCATTTTATGAAACCTCAACTGGAAAATATGAATGTTTAGGATTCACAGCAAAATACTCGGAATAAATAATGGAAATGAATACCTTTTACACTACACTGTGATCCATAATATTGAATTTTAATAATTAATGTTAAATTTTACTAGATATGATTACGCTATACTAATGTCATGCTTTAATGAGGACGCTCAAATATTGGAAACTGTTACCGAACCGCATTGCATTAAACAGTTTTCATTTCAAAAACCATTCTTATTGATATCACAATTGATTTTTTGCGTAGCATAAAAATAGTCCAGTTGTCAATCACCTTTAGCTGGTAGCTCGTGAATAATTGATTCTGACGCAAAAAAATCCATTTAAACCATTTTTTGGTCGTGTGCCTCACAACTCGACAAACTTTTTCACGACAATCCCGGTTGACAAACTTGATTTTATTTTTACATTGGTGCAGCAGTGACCTGAGGAGAATGACGACTTTTGCAATGATTCTAATATTTGGCGTCCAGGTTACTGTTGGCTTACGCTGGGTATTTCCACAAGCCCTTCCACTTCCAGAAGCTGTGCAACCCAAAACTTGCACTCACTCCAACTTCGTCGGCGTCGGACAGACAATATATCTGACTTCTCCAAACTGGCCGAATAAATACCCCCAAAATGTTAACGACATGTACTGCTACGCATCTCCAGTCAACACCAGAATTCTCCTCAATTGTACCTACTTCAATGTGCAAGAAAGACGGAACTGCAGTTTGGACAAGTTTGTCCTCTCCCTCAATGGCGATCCTGGTTTGACTCACAACATAACAATTTGCGGCTTCGGAACATTCTACCAAACCTCCGTCGCCAATGCGCTTATCGTCCTTTTCCAATCGGACTCCAGTACTCCAGTCCGATCTTCATCATACAGATTCAACTGTCGGCTAAACGCTGTGGAATCATCGACACCTGACGTATTCGGATCTTCACATCCCCGATGACGTTTATATCCCATCCGCCCGATTTGCGGTTTAACATTTTATAAATTTTTGTTTAATTTTAGTTGCTAAATAAATCAATTACTAAATTCTACACTTAATAACTTTGTCCATTTTTTATTAATTGTGTTATGTGTTTAATAAAATAATGCTAATCGCATTGTCAACACTAAACTGAAAGTATCGAAGGGGCGTCTCCTTCTCAATGAAGTTACAAGAAAACAACTCCACTTTCAAAATTGGCAGCGATTTATAAAATTTTTTGACATACGACCGTATCCTCCTGTTGCGTCCTAGACTTGACACTTTGGATGCATGACACCTTCCAAAAAGTGCTTTTGTTAGGGAATATATTTCTGCGCAGAGCAATCGAAGGAAAACAAAATTGGCAACGAGGCAAAGTCCGAACGGTATCGTGATGCAAAGAACAGAGGTCAAGTCACCAGAACGGAAGTTGACAATTAAGATGGTCAACCCAGCAATAAGGCCGAGGACCAAGCAGGTCACATTTATTGACCAAAATCTTCGGTGCAATTCGTTGTTATGAAGGGAGAGTAGTTGGGCCACTCGAAATGGAATGGAAGCGGAAAAGATGCAAATGTCATTTTTTTCGGATATAAGCGTAGCGGAAAAATTCCTGAAATTACTTAAAATGTCACCTGTCTGCCGATCCAACCGCCAAATATATTGACAACGGCGATGCTATCGCATTTAGCGACAGGAAAAGGTCAGTAAACACGGCCAACTCGTGGATCACAACAGAATTCAAAATAATTATCGCCACCTTTCTCAAAATTTCTATTGTCAAACTTTCAAACTGGACTTTACTGTTTCGCAAAATGTTTGGAGTCACACTGAAGGGAAAATTGTGAAACAAGGCGCTGAACACAATGACGATGTATTTTTCAACAGAATTTAGTAGATGAATAGACTTAACGGCGAAGATGGCAAATTTAGCTACTTTTTCCGATTTCCGGTGATTTGTGTCGTTATGGAGGCTCCGCTCAAATTGAAGGACGTTGTTGAAAACGTGGACCAAGTGATCCTGATGTTGTCTATAGAACCAAACGATGAACGCTATGAAAAGAGAACAATACGCGAAAAAAAATTTCGATATAGTTTCACTAATCGAGTCGGTTGATTTGTCTTCAATCGCTCTCGCAGAATACGAAGCAAATGCGAGCATTAAAATGATGAAGTGAATTTTCCAATGGGAACGCTGGTACAAGGGATTGGCATTAAATTTTGGAGGATGAAAATGAGTATCTGCACTGACTGGAAATTGTGGGAGGCGGAATTGGCGTCGAAGTTTGGGATCTGGAAGAATGGATGCGATTGCGGAGTAAATTTCAGCAGTGTCTAGCATTATTTTAAGATTGTTGTACGAGGTTCTCACTGACGTCTTGTGATGGGAACATTTTGTTTCATGCCACTAAATGTATAACTTTTAGGATTGTTGTTGCAAAATAAGCTGACGTAAAAGAAATCATGTTATTAGGTTAATGTTAATGATTACCTTTTAGCCTCAAATGAGAACAAATCATCCTAAAACTGAAGTCACCCTAAAACGGGTAAGTGTACAACTTGGGCATGGTTGAAGCCAATTCTGTCTATTTTGGTTGGCGACTATGGATGACTTATTGAATTGTCTACCAATTGTTTTAATGATGCTTTTAGACAATTTCATTTAAGTGAGTTATAAACGCTGATTACAACAAGTCATGGAAATTTCTAGAAATACAGAACACGAACAAATACAAAATAGGACTGATTCACATAGTAAAAAATGAGAACATTATGATAATCATAACTTTGTTTAGCGTAAAGTGAAACAGTGATATTAAGAACAAAAAACCCAAAATACATCCAATTTAGTGATAAGGCTACGTTTCACGGAGGATTATACAGGAGTTGATAGTTAAATACTTTTTTATTACAAACTATGCAACGCTCTCGGTTTGTCTCGCCATTATAGTTTCTTAGATATAACCGAAGTAATATATATGAAAATACGTTATGAATCATTTAGTATTAAAATTTATTGATTTATTGATTGTCATAGCACCAAATAAATGCTTCCGTAATACATGTGACTAGAATATAAGCAGTAGAAATATGGGCAATTGCGCAGCTCTGCTGCGATTAGTGCACAACTTTAATGTATTTTAAATGGGGATTTCCAGCGGTCTGTCCATGTTATTTTAAATGGAGGTTTTGGGG
>JAHZMW010004364.1:0-29774 GCA_027743745.1 Alloscopus bannaensis | reverse complement strand
GAGAACTCAAAGTTCTCTGCTGCAACGTAGTTTACACATAATTATAAGTATTATTAGAATATTGAGCTTCATATTATGGCTTGATAATCTATTTAAAAATTGTCCCTTATAAATTTAACTAATTTTGCATGATTTGTTTCATACATTGGCATATTACGACTGTGTCCGCTCGAAATGTGGAAATTACGACAGGATTCGTTTAGAAGAAAAATAATTTTTGCATAATTCGTGTTTTACTTCTGTTATTTACTTTCTCTGCTTTTCGTATTTACATGGAAAGAAAGTACACTTCTGCCGCACAACGAATTTCGTGTCAAAATTGTGTAATATGTGGTGATTATAGTGGTTTTGGGGCACGACTCTGCTTTCAGTTCATTTTCGTATTCTTTTCGGTCGGTGTATTCAGTGTGTCTACTACGGATCGTTTTATGTTAAGAATTCATTTACTCTGCAAATCGAGATTATTGTCAAATTAGATTTTTTACTGGAGAAAGGCAGTGGCATTTTTTTGTGAATAGCTGTTGACAGAAAAAGTTTCAAAAGGTGGAGTACCATAAACTGCAAATTAAAGAATTATAATAGCTGCTTATTGTCGACAGATAGGTTCCTGGGGCAGAGGGGAGAGTGACGACAAGAAAATGGACTTCTCTGCGGAAAGATTGTGCGTGATTTACAGAATCTGTTATCCTTCACGTATCTACAGTATTTATTAATTATTGTTAAGTCTATAAATTGATGACTGGTTCCATTTTTAGGGCGCACTTATTGTATCTTCCGCATCCGGACCAGGTGAAGGACTACTTGAAGTGCGGAATATGTAAAAATTATCCGCTTGTCCCATCGACGGAAAGCGTTCGGTTCTGCAAAGCAGGTCATCTTTGCTGCCGCAAGTGTGCACGAATGGAAAAGAAGAGGGGATGTCTCAAAATCGTTGGAAACTCGGGACAATTGTGCAGACAGGAGATCATTTCACCGGAAGAGCAAAGTGCTCCAGAAGTCGTCCTGTTTCTCCTTCAATCCGCCTTGTTCTCTTGTCCAAATGTGGGATGCGGTGAGAAGATGCGAGGAGAGTGGATGGAGGCTCACTTGAGAGTATGCCGACCAATTTCGCGGTAACTCAACAAAAATATGTCATTTTTTGCTTACTAATCAATACATTGAGGCAAGTATTCAGAAATTTCTTTTAAAAACTTTTTATTTTTAGTGAACCACTCACTTGTGCTTCTGAAGGTTGTACATTCTCCTCGAATAAGGAGGGAGACTTCTGGAATCATGTATTGACCAAACACACCCTGATTCGATCCACGAAGGAGACGGAGCACTTCCAGATTCTGGTGCCAAACGTTGTTGCAAAAATGAGTGGTAAGCTATGTGTCGGACTCCACAAAATTTGAACCCTATTGTCGCATAAATTTAATATGATAAATAATTATTTCATTTAAATGATTTTTTAATTTTAAAACCCTTTTCTCGTGACCACAGCTCAAAAGTCGGCGTTTATGACTATGGTTGTGGGTGAAGAGAAGTTCGTGGCGTATGTTGAAACTCGTCAAAACAGTACCACTTTTTACGGATACATCATGAACCCAAGTGGTGCGACGGCCGCTAAATTCCAGTTTAAAATAGAAATTCTTGCACGAGAGGGATCTGACACTGTAAGTATTTGGAATACAGCTTTAGATTAAAAATTCAGTGAGTAAATTAAGAATTTACCTTGAATGACTATTACTTTGCGTGTGCTCTGACCAGAATCCGGTGCTCGAATGTGGAGTTTTCGAATTTGGAGAGAACGTCAAGTCGAGAGACGTTCCGAACTGGGCAGAGAAGAAGAAGGTGATTCACATCAAAAATGAATTCCTCAAGGACTCCTTCGACGGAAGTGGAGGTGGTCAAAAAGAAACTGAAGCTGGCATATACTATCCAATCAGGTTTTCAGTCGTAAAAGTCGACAGGCAAGCAGGGTGTGCAGTGGATTAAGAAAACTTTATTCAGAGAGCAAGTCATTGACTCGTCGAGTCACTCTTTACAATGACAACTTGAAATATGAATTTAAAAACCCGGAATTTATTTCGATTTGTAATGAATTAAATAATTAGGATGGATTAGGGAGTAAGAGAGAGCATAATATATGTTTTAGATATAGGTTCGAGAAAATTGATTTAGTAGCTGATGTTAAGTGTGGTTTAAAGCTTTTATTGTAAAAATATCCTCTTAGTTAATATCTAGTAGGTTATTAATAAATACAGGAACTTTGTATGCATAGAAGGTACAGCGTTAATAAACCAGAAATAATATACAATAGATGAAAAAATGTTTTTCATCATGGTTGTAGGTTTATGAGAAAGTTAGAGCAAGATCATTCACTTGGCTTTGCATTGGACACAAGGCTCAAAGCATTTTACTACACCTCGAGATAAACCATGACAAAAAGACTATATTACACACTGGAGATTTTATATGTACATAGATCCATCCCGCGATGCCTTCTTGTTAACTTACCAAGCGAAGAAGCGCTTTGTAATATATATTTCATTTTTTGGTAGTAAACAAGCCATTTGAGATTAAATTTTAGAATATGTTCATGTAGTACAGCAAATTAAAAATTGCTTAAAGTTTAGTAAAGACGGTCTACGACGACGGTAAATGCGGACCTCGCCTCAGTATTAGTTTACGCGAGTAAGCGGTGGAAGGGGGAGGGGGAATAACAATATTTGTAAGCGGAGTGTCTCTGCGCTTCCTCCTGCCTAAAACCATTGGCATCACGGCGGCCAGTGTTGCAGGAATCATTCCCGCACCAACGGCCGCATAAACTGGATTAATGTTTCGAAGTCCTTGTCTAATTCTCCCGGAAAGATTACTTCGTAGCGGGGTCGTTGTACTAGATTGTTGGAGTGCTTGGCTGCTGGTCCCCCTGCCGTCGCCCAAGTAGTCTGACAGAATGGGTGCCAGTGTGCTGCTGCTACTACTACTACTACTTATAAAAGTTTGACTGCTGCTGTCACTACTGCCACTGAGGTCGGAGGGACGAATGGTATTGACTACAGGGGGTCTTACTGTCGTCCCACCTCTGTGAATAAGTACGGGAGTTAATGTAGACAAGGTTGCATTTGTCCTCGCGAATGCCTCATCGCGACTGGGAGACTCAGACACGGACGGGCTTCCGTGTTCGAAAGGCCATAGTAAGTCCTTACCATGTCGATGAGGAGATGATGAGGTGTCCTCGTGGAAAGGAAACTCGTTTCTTCCGATGTCTGGATGTAACCTGTTCAGATAGGAAACAATTTTGTGGGCACGCTCATCATTTCGGTCTTCCTGTCCTTTACTGTTTGTCACCCTCCGCGAATTGGAAATGAGGATCCACCTGGGGTCATCTTCATTGGCTTGCTTTGCTGGGTACGAGGATGGGTGATTGTCGCCGAAGCGATTGATAAAGTTGGGGAGACGACGATGTGGAGGAGCCGACCAAGCGCCGGTGGCTACTATCGGCTTTCTATTTTCGCTCGACGAGGGCCATCCTCCACTACCACCTCCACCGGTGGAGAAGGAAGAAGGGTAGCTTGAGATGCCTTTATTCTGTTGCCAGCTTACAGTTGCAGACACAGGTCCTTCGGGGTACACAATATCGTTCCATGAATTGGTCGGATAGCGGTCCAACGAGGACAATGACGAGCCTCCTTTGGAGCCACCCCAACCATTGCCGTATTGGGGTGGTGGACTGTACGAGTCCTCAACCTCAGGTCGGAGGAAGGAGTTGCGGTGGCCATGTCCCGTTAATATTCTATGCTCATCAATCCTATCCCACCATGGGCTCCCGCCGTTCGGCCTGTCCCGATTATTTTGCCACGTCGTTGTCGGCAAATCTGAGGAGTGAGTCCCTTTCGGAACCCACTTGGAAATGGTAACTCCAGCCACCGGGATTGGGTCGAGTTTCACCCAGTTCTTCCCACTGTCCGGATTTCTCGTCCCGTACTTCAACTGATCTTCCAGCCACTGCGGCAACGGGGAGCCTCGCCGATGGTCATGATCATTGTTGGCACTCCACCCCCACCGATCTGCAAAACTGTCTGGATTGAGCTCCACACCTACACGCTTCGAGAAGCTCGCCACATTGGAGGAATCCCTCTTGCTGAAGGTGCTCTGCTGCGCGGCTCCATGATGTCTTGTCGACAAATTCCTTGCAAAATGGAAGGGGTCGTACGCGTCCGGGGACAGGGGTCTCAGTTTCACCCAGCCAGGGACGTTCGTGCTGGTGGACGAGGAGCTCAACTTTGTGTATCTATCTGTCACTCCGTTCCGCTTCGAAAAGACCTGGGAACCACCTCCGCTTAAGCCACTCCTACTGTCATCTACAACAACAAAGGGAATGGCAAGTTGAGAATGGAAATTAGACGACATGCTCTCCATAACGTTATCATTAACATCCAGTCTGCGAGCTGGACCGAAATTGGGATCGTCGTATTTCTTTCCGCTGATCTCTTTGCTATTGTAGTACTGTCTCTTCCGGTCCTTCTGATTGCTTTTGGGGCATCTGGGACCGTAGCAGTTGTTGCGGAGAAAGTAGGTGGACTTCTCCTCCTCTAGAGCCTTGCTCCCATCTTGTCTCGGAAAAGGAAGCGACTTTCCCGTCGAAATCCGGAGGGAAATCGGTTTAGGAGTAAAAGAAAGGGACGAAGATGACTGCTCACCGTTGACTCCTCGTCGTCTCGAGTCGTCTGCAGAGATTCTGCGAGCAACTTCGGGGAATTGGTGAAAGTCATCTTCAAAGGGGAGAAGGATCCCTGCTTCCGCAGAGTCTGGCAAAAGTTTCGTTTCAGCGTCTTGGGCACCGTCCAGCGGGAAGGATCTTGCAGTAATGATGCCTGAAGGCGTTAAGGGTGAATCAAGGGAGGAACTTGAGGACTGCTGCTCATCGGCTTTTATTTTTTCGCTTCCCTTCAACGAGTCGCTGTTGTCATCTGCCCCTTGGCAGACTGAGAAAGCTCCCACGATGAAAACAGTTAACAAGACACGGCTTGCTAACTCCGTTGAAACCATGATGTGGCAGACTCAAAAGTGCTAAGATCATTCACTACTTGCGGCTTCTGCATTTATAACGAAAAAAAAAATTTTTTTAATGAAAAATGGTAAAACAGCAGAATGATTTGTCGTAACACGAGATGTATATTATATATCATGTTTTTAGCATGTATAAAAAATGTTCACATTTTTCTCACTTTTTGTCTGATGCGTTCTGCTCAAATGCATCTGCCGTGTTACAAATTCATGTAGTTGTGTGTGCCCCAGTACGATGTTAGCTGACACCACCACAAACTGCAGGGGATGTTGAGTCTCAAAGGGTGAGAAGAAGAAAGGGAGTAAAAGCGATGATTTTTACAGATTTTTCCTTTACACGTGAGTGGTGGTCATGCCTCTTCGCCTGTGGGAGCCGATGACTGTCACAGTTCTCTCGCAATCCTGTTAATACTCCAATGAGTTAATCGGGAAGATCATGTTCTGAAATCATAATGTATTTAAATACAGTAAAAATATCTCAAATCATGCATCGTCGTTTAAAGCTTTTCCAGCTTAAAATTGTTTGCAATTAGTATACTTTTAACAAACGCAACGTGCTTTCTCTAAGGTTCATTACAAAATGGTATGGGTTAAAAAGATTACTTCAAACTGACAACAGGGCTACATTATGCCAGATAAAAATTGAACTTTCATAGAATTTTTGAAAATATAAAGCGTAAAGATATCATTGTTACCTACCTCATTAGTGAAGTTTGTGTTTGGTTGTTCCGTGTCAAAGAAAAAGCGTTTTAAAAAATCTCTCACTTTTCAATTCACACTCCAACCTTATTTTTTTCAATGAATTAAAGTAACGTTCCCACCAAGCTATAACCGTTCCTGTCCCTGCCACTTCGCCAAACTTGGCAATAAAGCATATAAAACTTTCTTTCCAGGCAGCTTCTTCCACCTAATTTTCAGAAACACGGCAAAATCTTTGCACGATCAGTCGCAAAGAGCAAGTCGAATACATCGGAGAAAATATCTCACATGCTGAAATCAGCTCACATTTTCCTCACAAGTGAAATGACTTTATTTTTAAAAAATTGACAAGATCCACGTACTCCTATTTCCAAATCAACTTGTTCACAAAAAAAAACCATCGACGAGCAAAAGATTTCATCCGCTGTAGTCACGCTACGGGAACAAAGACTGGCCGTCACAAATCCTGGCGTTCCTTCGAAGACGACACGTCCACACGTCGAAGTGATGATGATCGATCTCCTTTCAATCAAGCAATGAGCCTTCACTTCCCTCAAACCTTTTGTATCCTTAATGCAATTACTGTCACTTAAAAAGTGCGTGTGTATGTCGCTCCTGCAGCATCTTCGCGAACGTGTAAAAAATCCTCTAATTTACTCGCACATTATCGTGTTAGCAGTGAGTGGCAAAAGAATACAGAGAATTTGCACAAAACAAACTATGATATATTATGTGCGTTTAATGGCCTGTGAAATGAGCGATGATCGACGTGTCGGCTCTCGTGTGTGCACATTTGCACATATCCACATCATAATACTTCAGTATGGAAACTTGGCCGATTGTTTTTGATGTGCCTCAATTTTCTCTAATTCACCAGCCTCACAATCCACTTCCATTCCTCATATTAACTCCCATTCTCGTCTTCTCGAATTACTTTAGAAAAAATGTCAAAAAAATTATTATTACGGCTTTCCCTTGTGAAATGCATACAAACAGACACCTCCCTATAAACAAGACGACGGAATCTGATGCTTCTTCTTCGCTTCAGCTAAATGACAAATTGTTCTGTGAGAGGACAACCAAGGCCAAGGTAAAGTAAAATGCGAAGGAGTGCATTCCACTTTTATATACTTTTGTTTATCACTTCTTTTCTTGTCTTCTCCCAAAGTGAGTGTGTGTACGTTCCTCAAATATCCTTAACTCTCGACGATTATCTAAATACTGACTAAAGTTTTCATGAATTTTAAAGGGGAGAGATAAATGTGTGTGTTCGATACAGGGGAAACGTTCTGAACAAAATGTGCAATCTAGAAACCACGACGCACACGAAAAAAGATGCACACACTTTTATGTATTATATACGTTTTCCCTGTTACACCACACACTATATCATGGTGAAGATGGTGATGATAATCATGTCATGCTTTTGCGCGATTCGCTTCTTCTTGTCGTGTGAAGTGAAGAAGCATCTTCATGACTTCTTGATATATTATTGCTTCCTTTTGCAAACACACTGCTACAGAAGAAGAGAGAAAAAAAACGCTTTTCTACTCAGCTCAGAGTTTGTTTTTTTTTTGCTAAGAATGAAAGAAAGGTGCTTTGATTTTCTTTGTTATTCCCTCTTTAACTGCTCACTCAACTACAGGAAAAGTCTCAACTTAACATGCAAACTTAAGTTCCCTTACGTATGCATGTCTCTCAGATTTTAAGAGACAAATAATACTTGAGCGAGAGGATTCTTCCGAATAGTATGACAAAATGTTAGGGGAGCGAGTATACTCTAAAAGGATGGTGATGACAGGCCTGTCCTTTTAATAGCAGTAAAATGGTGTGTTACATTATGTTTTGAGGGAAAAAAATCGTCTTCAGTGGGGATTCTTGTATAATTAAATAGAGAAGCTACACACTCGTGTAAATAGTAGTTACCCACTTTTCTCAAATCATTTCGCTAATTTCCCTCTAAAACTTGGAGGAACTGAGCTAAATACCAAGCTTTACGAGCAGTAATCGCTTCGGTAAAATTGCGACTGAGATGAAGATATTTTTGTAAATGTTGGCAAATTACGGGTGAAATGGTACTCATCACAGGAACATCAAGTCATCAGCATGGGTTTTCTTGAATATTTCTAAATACAGCGAATTTTTTTGAAGCATCTTGTTTTTCTCCGTTTTCGTCCTGACGCTTTCATTTTGTACATCATGATCTCGCTCAATTTCACATTTTTAGAGCACAATCGGAACTGTGATCCAGGTCAGGACCTGTGTGTCTTTGATCACAAACAGATAAGGTGTGCCTTCTTTTTTACAAGTGAAACACCACAGAGCTGCGCTTATAATATTATGCCCCTACATAAATGCATCTGTCGCATCGGCTTTGGCACGCCACACTCAGGCCACGCTTCGTAGTAACCGGATTTCATGCAGAAGAAAACTTTCAAGAAAAACTAAAATGGAAAGTTCTTTGTGCAATCTCAGTTTCCTTTCTGCGTCAAACGAAAGTGGACAATGGCAAGGGGCTGAACGAAACGACAAAAATGAAATCATTATCCACTTAACTCATGATGATGCCTATGACATATTATTGCTGTTGGGGATGGAGATAGGAAAGCAAAAAAAAAATAACGGAAAGCACACTGCATTCAGTGCATTTATATTGCCTAACAAATTTTAAGGATTTGATGGGATTACATGCACGCACACATTCCACTACTGACACATCTACCAAGAACATCCTGTCAACAAACTGTAGCTATACATTTACACGACCAACGTCACATAAGAGTGAAAATAATTTGACGTTGGCCCAGTTTGTGTAAAGGGTGAAGGTGAAGGCACTGTGCATCAAAGGTTTACAAACTGCAGAAGGTGACGCATCCACAAACCCTTTGTGTTATTAAGATATATGTATAGCAGCGCTCTTAAAGCTCATTTAGCGCACACGTATATGAAGGCCTTGCTAAATATCACTTTCTTCCAAAGAGCTGCCTGTCAGTCATGTCGTTTGTTGAGAAGGGAAATTAAAAAGATGCGCACAGATCATAATAACACCTCTCAAATGATTTCAAAAAGAACAGAGCCGCAGAGATTAACCTGACTTTTATTTTGCGTGAGAATGACCAATTATTAGATGAGTTGTAGTGCAAGTAGGATGGCAGAAATATGTGTTTTGTGTGGTGCTCTCTGTGATTACTAGAGATACGTAGTATCATCATCCTGAAATGTGATAAGAACGTTAGAAGATTTTGTTTTTCCCTTTTGTGTCCTCAGAGATCATCTCACTTTTGTAATTAAATGAGAAGTAGGTACATAGAGTGTGCACTTGTAGTAATCAGAGAGATGTGAAAAGTAACACCACGAATGTCATCTCATTCCTTCAATACACATTCCATGATAGAGAGTGGCACTCAACTCCTTTCACAACTGAAGACGAAAAAAAATCTCTCATCTCTTTACAAAGGACTAGATTTGATGATGCTCTTGCACTTTGCAGGACTGGCTGTATGTGCTCTGCTACACTATTTTGAAAACACTGATTATTGTTGTGGGCATCAAGACAAGGAACTGTGAGGAAGACTAGATCCTCTTATATCTGTGTGCATGTTTGTAGTTTTTAGGCCGCAGGTACGACTCTCATCGTGATAAAGGGCTCAAGCAGTGAAACCCACATTCACAGCGTGAGTTATGTGTATTATAAAAAGTGTTGGAACTTTTGTGAAGGTCTCCTTCTTTTTAATTGTGTGAAATGAGAGTCTCACTCAGTCAGAGAGGTGTTCATGTGTACATCAACTCTCAGCGTCATTTCCACAGCGTACTCAGGCACACTCATTGATGCCACTTGAAGGACTTCTTTTTCCATCGCTCATTGTAATTCATGAAAACTTCGAATATATTTAGGTATATAATGTATCTTTTCTTTTTGTGGCGATGAAAGAGATGTTTAAGGCAAGAGCATCGCCTTTTCCCTCTTTCTGGTCAATGCTCTTCCCGACATTTTTTGAAGCAATATCCTTGAGATGCGAGGTGACGGAAAGCTTTAAAAAGTCAGTAGGTTACACCAGAAAGCATGCATCTTTCAAAACTTCTTGAGTCAATGTATACACCTTATTAAAATGACTATTTCGTGGCAGTCAAATCGCCACTATCAAAAAGGCAGAATTTTCCTCGAGAGTAAAAGCGGTTTTTACCTGATTGTATCTGATTTCCTGATGCATCAACATGTCAAGACATGTGCCTCTGCGTGCTCACACCAACTGATTAGAAACCAGAACCCAGGAAAAGTGACAAGGTCAGGAACAAAATTAACTTTGTTTCGTTTGGTGATGGGGTTTTTGTCTGACAGAGATAAGATCGCATGACGAGTCACGGCTGGCTCGATTAATTGTTGTGGCGAGGATCACTTTTCTTTCTTGTCATCAATTTTACGTGATCAATTATGATGTCTCATCTATTGTTGATTTTGAAGTATCTTTTTGTTGGATGAAATAAATTCAGCTCGTATTAAATTTGATGCAGCCACAGATTTATTCTCGGGTTCCTCATGCGCAAAAAAGTGCAGATTATTGCAGATAGCCGTGTACGAGATTCCACCAAGCAGTATTCGTATAATATTTAGGATGGGTACTCTCAAAGATCTCGTTGCACCCAAAGTGCCTAGTTGAGTGTGGTTAAGTTAATGCATAATCCGGACTTGGCTGACCTTTTCGCACACACAAGGGGAAGTTTGTCATATAAATTCATTCAAGGACAAAAATTGGAATAATCATGACACGAACCATTGACTTAGACCTACATGTCTGATGCAAAGTCTCTCTTGAAATGGGTTTCAGTTTTGTTCAAATTTTAAGGAATGCCGCAGGGTAGCAAAACTTGAGAACAGAATAAGAATGCGAACCTGTGCGAAAAGTCTGTTTCTCAGACAGTTTTCAAATCCCTATTCACCAGTATAAGTGGAGTATAACATTTTCATATTTTTTCTACAAAGGCGATTGTAGTAGTCACCTTTACGTCTTTATAATCCCTGAGGGCTGCAATATTATGAGCTGAGCTTATATTGCGAATTTCAGGAATGCCTTTGAATGTTTTGTGTCGACAAATTTTAATTACTCAGAAGAAGACGGAAAAACTCCCGCACGCATCCTTTTCTTTTCGTTTAACTACGAGCAATCACAGGATTTCAGCGTTTTAACGATCTCAGAAAAATTAAGACTTTTTTCACAATTACAAAGGAAGATAGATGGGGACGGAGCGCTTGTTAAAAATGTTTTTTTTACCCCACGATAATGTTTTCACGCGTAAAATCGCTGTAACAAAAATACCTTGTGTTTGAGTCTATGACTGAGGAAGTTTTCTAAAAGTAGTAAAAATTATGATAAATCACACTTGTCATGTATACCGTTTACAAGTGATTGTTGATTCTGTAACGGTTTCCGTTTTTCTGGCAAATTTTTTACAACTTCCCTTGCCGCGACTAGGCACAAAAAATGTTTATTTTTCATTACACCAAAAGTACAGTACGTTGAATGAGGAGGAATATATTGTAGGAAAAATATTCAAAGGGTTCTTAGATTTTTGCTGATAAAGTGTGTGATTTTTACAATGGGGAAAAATCAGCGGATAGAGAAACGCGAGTTTTGCCTGCTCATCTTGAAATACGATCACGGAGATGATGACATATTAGTTTTTGTACGTACGTGTAGCCCTGAAAAATGGCATTTTCCTCAACGATATTTTATTGCAATGTCATCACGTTAGGTTTGGCTTTAGCCAAAAAACCGAGCGAGTGCGAGAATAGAGTTTGTTTTTACGGATTTTCTAAATGTCTGTACTCCTCGCACGAAGCCACACGTACGACGCGTGAGGATTACAAAAAATATAAAGTCACACCTGCGATGTCGTCTGTTCTCTGTATTTGTAATTTGAATTTATGTAAACGAAGGAAAATGTGAGTATGGCAATCACACACGAAGTAATACGGGCAGATAAGACAAGCATTAAAAAAACTTGCCACCTCCTTTCATTAAAGAAATCATCATCCCCTTTTACAAAAGAGTTCTGATTACTGTAACTTTTCTTTACATGTGCTCAATATAAAGAATAATGGAATACAAAATGGGGGGAAATAACAACAAATCATATTGATCTTGTTTTGCAATCGTATTTTCATATCTTCAACCGACACAACTACATAATAGAGAAATGCAGCCGCTCTCGCCTTGTAATGCGCGTGTTCCTTTAGTTTTGAAACAATTCAATTGAATTGGCTGCAATGTGTGATTGCGGTTTTGTGCTGAGGAGTCAAGTAATACGGAAAAATAGATTTAATGGATGTGTGCCTCTATTCGACAAATGAAGAGCTTTTCTCGCTCTCTAAGGATTTAAACGCTGTTTTGTGATGCTCAATCACGAAAAAATGGTAAAATTGATGCGTTGAGGTAATTTAGGATACACGACGAGTTCACATACATTTCATTATCAAGCCTTAAACTTGACGTGAAAAAGTTTACGTCCTTTCCTCCTCTCTGTTGAGGCAGGTAGATAATGAACACGTTAAAATCTACTCTGCTCGTTTTTAACACGCTAATTTAAGTTGTTTAAAAGTGTGCATAGCGTAACTCATGTTTTGGAGGGATGTACAGGGGAGGGAAAAGCGTGTTTCGTAAACTTCACTGCAACAGACAATTTGAAAACAGGGAAAATAGGCCAGCGGAGTAAACTTATTATTTAAAGTGCTTGAGAAGGACTTTATTTGTGTGTGCCTCTGATGAATAATATAAGTTGTCATAAAAATACACATGTAAACACTATTTTTGTTGGGACGCAAGGGCAAAACCGCAGGAACGACGAAGGAGCATTGAGAGAAGAGCTTTATCAATAGAAATCTGCATTTTTGTTTCGGTGGAAGGGGAACAGAAAAGTGACTAGAAAATAAAAACGGATGAGTGCGGATGAATCTCGCTGTTTTCGTGAGTGTAGGCTTGTGTGATTCTTCAACCTGGGGATTCAATTAACTTTTGGGCTCACTGTGTGTACGTATTTACACTCTCAAGAGAAATGCATGCATAGCAGATTTAAGGTGAAGGCAAGAGAGAGAATGGTTCAGCAACAAAAATGAGGATGACAATGAGCTGTTATAATTCCAAAGTTCTTTTCATGATTGAACTATACTCTTCTGCCGAGAGAGCAATACACAGAGAAAAGGCTCTCTGGTTTCCTGTTAAGTAAGACATTTTCAAAACGACTCGAACGCATCAGACCTTGACTTACGAGAAACTTCTCAAAGTCCTTTAGTAACAAGAGGTGCGTAAAAGATGAGGGATCCGTGTTTCAGACTATAAAATAAATATGTACATATAGTAGCTTTTTTAGTCTAGTTGCAATTTGTAGTATTGTGTCAGCAGCTGTTGCAGAATAAAAGATACACACTGAGCCAATTTTTCACACAAGGGGCCTAAAACGACAGCGTAGCCGCACTCGCCGCACATCATCATTATTTAAACGGTGTGTGCTCAAGTTGGAGGAAGAGACAACACATAAAAACAGGGTAGTTTAGTTAACCATAGTTTATAGCTTGGATTTATACGTAGTTGACGACAAGAGAGGAGTAATAATTGAAATCAATAACATTTTTTTTGCTCAGAGCGTGGTTATTGGTTTTTTTGCTAGCGCTCTTCGCAAATCCTCAGTCCCCATGCTCTACATCATTTTGTGGGATTCTTGTAGCGTGACCCTCTGTTGTTTACGAAAAAGAAACCAACATTCTTGGAAAAGGGGATATAGATAGAATTTGCGATTGAATTAAACAAAGCAGCCGCGCTGCAACATTATATTATTTCAACGTACTTACGCACCACCGCTGATGCGGTGGGATATTGCAAAGCTCAACGAACCTATATATCATCATTGTTCTTCTGGGGTTTCTTTTCGAAATGTCGCGAGAAATCTAAGAGCGAAAATGGTTTTGCGAATAGGTTTCTACGTGCAAACAATACGCTCACAGATGAACAACTTGGTGGAGATAGTGTTTGCTTGCAGGATACAAGGAAATTATGAAGTTCATGAGGTTGCTTGAAATGATTGTCATGCTAAATGTTGTACGAGTTGACAAACAAAGAGCACGAAATCTGTTGAAGGGGTGGGTACAGTAGAGTTCCAAGCATCACTGATCACTTTCCAATATCTGCGCAACAATAATACACGCATAAGCTTATCGTCGTGGGGCATAGGTCTTGTTGTGTACTACTTTATAATAATACACGCGACCAATACCGCAAAAGACGAGGCACCGTGACAAAAACAACTTTTTATTTTTTTCTTCCCTGTCAACCTTTAAAAATTTTCTGGCTTTACAAAATGTTTCAGTTTCAATGATTCCTAGGGATTGTGATTAATTTCTAATGAGCGGAGGGCAACGTCAAGAGCACTTTTTGGTTCAATTGCTTAGAATACATCGACAAGCCGCATGCCCAGTTGACTGAGCAGAAGGTATGCTTGCTGAGATACAAGATTCAAGTTGTCTTTAAAATAAAAACGAGAGAAATGCGAGCAAATCGCAAGACTTCTCAGGACTAATGTTGACTTTGAGATGACTTACTTAAGACTTGAGCATTATATTCTCCTTGATTTTGGTAGTCTAATGCAATTTCATAGATTAGGTGATGAGAAAGAGAAAACTGAATGTTGTCACATCGTAGAGAGATCACACAGCGTGAAGTTTACTGAGCGACAGCATTAGCATCAAACTGATTATGGTGGAGATTATTAAAATAACAAAGGGGGCATGACAAGGAGGACGCACTATTCCGAAATGAAACTGAAAATTTCAACTTGCAACGCCTTTACAAAATCAAACCCATATATAGGTTTTGCTGGTTATTAGCCACTCTTGTATATGTAAACTGGCTCTACTTGTTAGATAAGCCCGAGTCGTTTTACCAACCATGCTAACAAACTTGTTAATGTAATCTCGAAGGGCTACTCTTGAAGGGCTTGAAAAATAATCTGCGTATGGTTTTAGTAAGAATTAATGTTAACAATTGATATATTTATGCAAAAATATGTTTTCTATTGTTTTAAAATGATACTAACTTAGTTTTAGAGCTACTGTCAATCATGCCAGATTCGCGGCTAGCATAGTTAGGCAATTGCCAAATTCTCACTAATGATTTAATTAAATCCTGGATAACTACAAATTTCCGTTTTTAGTAAACTACCAAGATTTCATGGTGTCAAACAGTTTTACAATATCCATTGCAATGTGTGTAATTTACATTTCTCAAAAACGAACTCATTGTGCACTCATTAGCCCACTGGAGGAATCAACTTGTGGTATAAATGACAAAAATTTACATGCAAATTTACTGCCCCATATAATGAGAGAGAAACTCTTATTCTTAGCAGCTGCTGTGTGTATCTGTGAAGGAACTTTTACGCGACATGTTAAATGCACTTTTCACAGATTTATGCTTTAATTTTACATCCTCTTCACTCGTCGACGTACATGCTTCCTGTATTTTGCATGTGAAATGAAATATTTAGATCGTGAATAAAAGAATTAGAATGCGAAAAGTAACCATATTATCTGTATGCAGGATGCACAGAACTCTAAACTTACGATATACAAGCATCCCTAGGATATATGCGCATGCACAACATTAGGAAACAAAAACGAACACAAACGATTCTCAGAGGAAAGTAGAAATGGAGGCAAAGCGTCTTGAAGGAAGAAAAGGAAAGAGCACAAAGACATGACTTAAGGATTTAGTCATTATCTTCAAATATTAATATGCATTGATAATTTTTTTTCTCCTGCACTCCAAAGTATACTGTGCCCTTTATAAAAGATGAGGCTTAAACATTGGTGCCTACTGGTGGCACAAGACGCGTCCTTTGGACATTAATCTAGAAAACAAACGATTAGAGGGTATGCTTAGTGCAGTTTTATTAAACAAAAATTTTGTACACTTACATTTATTTTTGACTCACGAAAAGAAGTTTTTATGAGTAATTATTTTAATTAATTTAATTTAGCATCAAATGTGCGGGAATTCTGAAACCGACAATTTTCCAGCATTTATTTATACACTATATAATATTTTTGAATAGCTAATCATGTGTAATTAAAGGAAATCTATTAACAGTGGAGTTTCAAAGTTTATAAAAAAAACTTACTAACATTATTTTGTAACAATGCGCATTGCAAAATACGAAGCATTTTATGGGATTCAAATGCAACCGAAAGGATGCTTGTTCAGTTTATTACAACGTTTTGTAAGTATTCCAAGGTATTCAAACTGGTACATAATCAGTCGCCACAAATAAGTTCATTTTAGACTGTGATTCGAAAATGACCCCTGCTGCGTCAAATAATACACATATGGCCCGAAAAAAGATTTGCTGCTTACACACAAAACACTTCATATCATTTAACCTACTCCTTCCTGTTTGCCAAATATGTGTCTCACTGCACAATCTCTCATGACTGAAGAAAATGCGTTCACACCGTGCCGAAAATTGGATCACGTCGTGTCTTCAGCAGCCAATGAGTTATTTCCCCCAATTACAACGAAACTCGAATTGGTGAGATGTGAGCATGGATTTATTATTCGCTCATAATAATATTTCGGGTAAGAAGATGCTCGTTTATGCATGCGATTAATTTTGAGTAATAAACGTGACTAGAGCAAGCGAGGAGATTAAAAAAGGTTGCTCAAATGCATTGGTTTCGTAGGAAGGGTGATGATTCTATGCACTTTGTGGATACGTTTACACGCTCACAGTGTAACCTAAAAAGTGCATTTCAAGCTGAGCATCTTTCTCTTTTACCATTCACACGACAATAAAAATGTCAAGTTTATGCTGAATGCTGTGAATCCTAGGTTGAGAGAGCGTTTTTGTTACATTTACGACGACGAAAGACAGCGTACACGAATACAGTATTATGATGATGAGTTGACTACTTCTTGACACCAGCGTGTGTCACGCGACTTCCTTTTGCATTTTTCGCTCCGTAATACAGCGTCAGAGCTGACTTGGTTCAATTTAGAAAGCCAGAGCAAAAGTTGTAAACTTCAAGTGCGTGTGTGTGATGATGACGGGAATGAACTAAAGTCAGAGTGTAGGAATGTACCCGAAAAGCGTGGCATCAAATAAATCGTGTGCTACGCACACAGTCATTTGCATAAATGTCAAATTGCAAGTGTCTCGCGTGTAACTGTTTTTAGCATTTGGGACAAGTGATAAATTTTATGCGCCAGACGTTTTGATGCACAAGAATGTATTAAATGCATTTTAAAACTGATGGGATTACGTTGTTGTTGATGGTGTTTGTGGCAGGTTTCATTTTAATTGAGGCTCCTGTCTTTGATGGCATTCTAGTAATTTCACTTTTAAAATTAGGAGTAACAAAGGAATAGCGCAGCATATATAATAGTGACCACGGACAGGCTACAGGTTAGTGGTGATGCATATTTGTGACTGAAACGCTAACGAGCACACATTACAACACGTATAAAATGCAGTTGTAAATTTTTTATGCTTAAAAATTCAAATGTTTTAATTTCTACTCCTTTATTTTTTAACCGATAATTTATATTTGTATCTGTTGCATATCGGCCTGTCACGAATAGTGCAGTCTACGCTTTCAAGCTGTACACGGTCATTGACGGGGCAGTGTTAATAATGGAGACATTTTTTGAAGGTCAATGCATACAAATTTAAGTTTATTTCGAAACCTATCATATAACCAGCGTCTGGAGACCACTCCACTGTATTACTTCGTTCGCAATGTTTCTCTCTTGGATTATTTGCTAAACATAGAAAATTTCAGTCTGCGCTAAAAAGTTTAGTTGGTCATGCTCACTTTTTTGGATTGTCTCCCTCATCAATCCAGGAATGTGACTTCACATTAAACGAACTCCGCTTGGAATGAGATATTAATTTGAACCTCGAGCTCAGTATGCTCATCTCATACTGTGAACCTTATTTTGATGATTAAACTCACTACTCTTCTGTAGAGTGAGTGAGCAAGTGACTTTGTCAATTTTCTAGCTAAGCATCACGGGCAATTGTTGTAGTAGCGCACCAATCACAAAGACAATCTTGTCAGCGTCTGAAATAAAACAATATGCAATTGTTTCTGACAGCTCAACATAAAATACAATGTGTGGATGAAGTTTCCTAAATTATAGCTCGTTGAATTTCGTACCAGAAGCAAGAAATGTAGCAACATTACTAAATTACTACAGTATTATGAGCATACAACGATTAAATTATCTTAGAAAGTAAGTGTGCCTTATGTAATACTCAAAAGAATATGATCACACTTGTGGTATACAAGTTGAAATTGTGCTTCTTAGCAGAATAGACTGCAGGAATTAAGCGCAATTAGAAATCAACGTTCCCAACGGATTGTCCCTGCATGACGAAAGCCTATTTTCAAAAATAATAGTCCATTGACCCTTCGGCAATCATTTCCTAATATGAAAGCATTTTACACGGTCCACACACAAACAAATGTCAACAATTTGGGAAATTCAATGTGACACGCTGTAGAGAAAGAGTATGCCAATTATTATTGCCAAGTATTGAATTGCCCTCTGGGCAAGTTCTCGGTGAGATGTCATTTATCATGCTTTTGCACAATCCTCTTAATCTCATCACATTTCTTTCAAAGTCGTATTATTTCCAGCTTTGTTTATTTGCAAATATGAATAGCTCGTCAGGTCTCATCTCTATTCAAGGACTTGTTCCTCAATAATACAAATCATGTTTGAATTGAAAAACCCCATTCACCTGTTCAAATTGACTGAAAAGGTTAAAGACATTCTTTAGTCAAATTAATCGATTGAACTAATGAATTTTTCCCATTTTTAGTCGTCAGTATTAAATCGTAGTTGCATAACAGTGAATATTATGACGGCGTCTTCACGGGGTTCACACTGTTCATAATGTGTGTCGTTGGAAAGAAGGGATGAATACTGTGTCAGAAATTAAAAATCTTCAAACTCTGTGCTCAATACAAAATATGGGATGGAACGGTACAGATTGTCGTTCTCTCAGAACTTCACGCTGTGCCTTTTAATTATGTCATAATCCAAGAAGTGAAACTAAAATAGGTTTTTATATTCTCATTGTCTAAAACTCATTTAAAAACTGGGATACAACCGATAAGCCTTGAGCTTACAATATTTAAAAAAAAATGTAATTCAAGCACATTATGGCAAAAAATTATCATTGATGCTAATCAGAAAGTACGTTTCGTTCGCGTAATGAAACGTGTTACTTCAGTTAATGGTGACTGACTATTACGCAAGTCTTTGATTAGCTGATTCAAATGAGATTAGTCAAATTTCAAGTTCAAATTCAAATTGGTCTGATTGAATCACGAAAAATGAAACTTGTTTTTTGTTGCATTCTTCAATTCTCGATCAAGTTCCTCAACCAGTTATTATTATTATTAGGGAAATGGCAAAAATTTTTGATGGCAACCAAAAGGGAGTGCTACAACATGATTTTTCATCTAAAATTTGCTACCTCTATTTTTATCCGCGCATATCCGTATGCGTGTAACCTCACACATCCACCCAGCGTGCAAAAAAACGTTGTAAACTCTCTCCTCTCCTTTTAGGCGTACCTTCATGTGTACCAAAACCTCAACTATTCCTACTAATTACACATTTTAAGCACAACTTTGAACTATTTTGATAGTCCCAGTGAGTGAGTGCACCAGAATCCACACTGCTCTTGTTGCGTGTGTGTATTTTTCATCCTGCATTTTATACGCACATTCGAATCTCTTTCTCTTAACAATGATGAAACGCTCAAATCAAAGTATACATAAAGTTTTGGTGTGGTATATTTGTTGAATGAAACTCAGCCACATTCTATAAGCGTCAGCATCATCGAATGAGACGCACAGAAAACACAATGCGCCTTTCCTTCACGGGTGAAGAGTACTTAAGAATTAAGGGATGTGGCCATACAACTGCTAAATAATTCTAAAGGCACACACACATTGTTTATTCTTCGCTATTTTTTCAGATGAACCTTTGCCATGCAATACTCACAATCATAATAGCAGCTTGGAGATAATGGAGAATTTCAGATGGTTCACGAACATGATTTAACTACCTCTCGCCCATACCTTTGAATCTCTTGTGTGTATCAGGATGAATATACCGCAGCGCACATGGCTCTCACAAAGTGAATATATTATTTTTTGAAATACACACAACTAAAAATGGCATAATGATTGTAATTTACGATTATTAAAATCACACTTATTTCAAGAAGGGCACATACTTGCACATACCCGCGCCACGACTGTTATGTATATATACGCACTTGATTCTGATACTCTTGAATTGCTTATCTTTATCTTTCTCTTTCCTAGCTCCCTTACGTAAAACATTATAAAAGAAATTGACTCAGGGGGAAATTGTTTCAGATGAGCTTACTCCATTGGAATATAATGTGCCCCTCAACAACTGCTTTGCTATATTGTGCTGCTGTGCTGCAGTCCACATTTTAACTTTGGAGGAAAATATATAACTGATAATCAGTTAAAAGACGTGGCATACTGATATTGAATCGCGGTGGTGGTAGTGTTGTGGTTGCATAACTGCTTTTTTGTCTTCATTTCTTCTAAGAAGAAAAAAAAAGTTTCCATTTTTACTTTCATATTCTTGTTTGGACGTTTCCCCCACTTTTGGTTTCACTTCTGCGTGCTGCAATTGCTTAAATGTGGTGATGTACTAGTTTAAACAGTTCTTTTTCAAAAGCCAAAAAAATCATCGAAATTAAGGTGTTTTTGGCTTGCCGTGTTGAAGAGAGTTCGACCACTTCACATGCAGACTATAAAGCATAACTTTGCTTGCAAATAAATCAGAGTTTTGTGTACCTCTGTGTGGATATTTAAGCTAAAGGTAAGTTATATAATATATCGTTGATTATTTCTCACGTATGCTTTTTTACATTCTTTTGGGTGTAGAAATAGCAGGAAAATGAAATCACACAATTCCAATTATAATTTACACAAAGTTAACATGTAGAGAACTTAAAAATGCAAACTATAAAGTTCTGTGGCATTGCCAGCAAGTAAGGTGGAAAATGTATGCTACTGCATGATTTTTTTAAAAAGACTTAAACACATGTAAATAAACCATATATCAAGAAGTTAGTATCGCTGTTTCCATTTTGGTGACTATATCGCTATGTATCTGCATATTTACATCGTGCACTGAATAATTTTCACCGACAGTTTGTTACAGTGGCAGACAGACACTTGACTGTCATGCAACGCTGTTCGTCGGCAAAGTTGCATTTTCAAGAAATTCCTTTACGCATACACATATACCTGTCATTTTTAGCGATCAATTCATGTAATACCCTCTTATTTTACGAAGGAAGCTGTACCTGTGACAGAATTGTGTAGTGTGACAATTATTATTAATTATTCCTAACCAATCCCGGAGCATTGCCGGCTGCCTATTCCAATAATTTCTTCAACCTTTTGATAAATTTTTATAACCTGTGATGCATTAGTGCTTATTATATACGAGTTCCATACAAGTGCCAGAGAACCGTTTGAGAAGAAAATAAGTGCAAATAGAAAGGTAATAACCATCGGATTTCGTTGAGGAAGAGAATTCCTTGTGTGTTTTAAACGAATTTAAACAACGGTGAATGTGGTAAATGCAATAATTTGTAGATCTTCAGAATTTTAACGAGGTAATTGATTCAACATTGCGTTGCCAGACTATGTGTTTAGTAAAAATGAATACATCGACCAGTTGAAATTATTTGCTGAACCCACCAGATCACAAGTCAGCTATATTAAGTAATTCAAAAAAAGTGGAAGCAAGCATTGCAAGTTGTCGCATGGAAGACACATTTTTGAGCTACAGCCGCAACATGTTTTAAAATAAGACAATGTCATATATTCCACAAATTATTCTTACAGTTTATTTTTTGCGAATTTTTTGAGCATGTTTGAGTGAATGTCAATTCTCTGAGAAAATTGGTAAACTCGGCCCTTGAAGGGAATCTTGCGATTTGTTCTTGTTGTCACTGAAAGCAAAATGTTGCATGCCTGCTACACTCTGCTACTCCTGCCAGATAATATGACTTTCTAACTTTGTAGTATAAAGTTTATACAGTTTTGCAATATGCTTTCATGTGTGACGTTTTAGATGCGGTTCCTGTCAGCCCAATTGTGGGCCATCATCTTATTATTTGGAACATTTGCCTCTGCCATAACGGTCAGCAGCCGAAGTAAAACACCTCATGGCACTCCTCCACGTCGTGGTCACTCCACCAGTGACAATGACAGTGTAGAAACATCGCTAGTGAGCACCGAGCTCATGAAGAGATCAGAAAACGTTAGCGAGATCACATCTAGCCCCTCCAAAGATGGAGGTGACAAGCTTAAGGAGGAAAGTCCCTCCGATATCGACGTCCTCAGAACAGCAGAGGTTGCAGAAGACGACTTTCCGAAGGCGGACAAAAATCCGCGCATCTACTACGGGGACACCAGGTCTTCCATAGACTTCGATTCCGAGCTTCCCGAACCCAAATACAATATAATCGAGAAGCCCAAGGAAAAGTACTATTTCCCAAAGCACTATTATAGCAGCACCAAGTCTCAACCAAAGAGCGACTACGATCCTCTCATAGGGCTGCCAGGTAAAAGAGGACCTGATCCCGCAGAATATGAGGCACAGCAGCATCACCGACATCATCATCACCATCATCATGAGCCATACCCCGTCGGTGAATCACACCCGGTGGTTGGTCATCATGAACAAGAGGATCACGCTCATCATAAGCATGAAGAAACTCCGTATCACGGACATCATGGAGGTGAAAGTCACCCAGAAAAGGAGCATCATCATGTGTCCAGCTATGGACATCATCATTATGGTGGCTACAGGTATCCAACTCCTAATTTGCCTCAATGAAACTGTCTCCTGGTATTTTAACCACTGGTAATTTCATAGGCACACCATCGGTGACAAAGTTGATGCGGTTGGAAAAGCTCTCCAAGTTCTCATACCTTCCGCTCTGTTTTTAACTGGAGTGTCTGCCCTGTTTCCAAATCGTGTTCATGTTCCCACAAATACGTAAGAGTGAAGAGGGAATATTTTAAAAGAGACTTGTATGTTTAACCATGAAGAATCCGTGTGCTGAGGTTTTCTCTAAATTTTGCAGGCCAGTTTATCCCAATCTTCCCCATCATCGTCAAAGACGCTCTGCAAAGTTGTACAGACGGAGATCTCCGTACAGACCGCACAGGCGAGGGCCACCGCCCCCACCCCCACGAGCACACATTTCACCAGAGTTTGAGGACATCCCTAACCACATCCTCCGCGCAGAACACAGGATTATGGACGGAACTCCTGTTGAAGTCTACCCCGAACAGGGAGCCGCCTTTGTGTCTGCCGAAAATGCACCAGGATTCAATCCTTTCGGAGTGTTCAAGGGACCCGGGAACTCGAAGGAGGCTGTAAAGAACATGCAACACTCTATTAAAATGCCTCATTTCCCAGATATTCCCGAAATGAAGACAATTCACGAGAAAAATAATCAATTCCTCAACCAGTTCCCTGACGTCCCTGACGCCTCCGTCGAGACAAGTGCCCCGTTTTATGGACCTGGATCGCGAATTCCTCCGGCGGAACCGTCAGAAGAAACACTTCCGGATCGACCACCCACCACGACCAGATCTCGGCGACCACCTGCCACGTCTACTGAATTCGAGGGATCCTCCGCCGAATATCGGGGACCACCTCCACCACCTCCTCCTTCAGAATTTAATGGGCCTCCACCTGAATTTGAAAGGCCTCCGTTTGACAAGCCCCGCGGAAATAAAAATCGAGGACCTCCGCGACGTAGGAAGGTGGTCAGGAAACCGGCGATGGGCTTCAAAGAAACTGTGACACGTCAGGAATTGTCGGAAAGCCAAACTCCGAGTGATGATCCAAATGCCGGAAATCCGAATGTGAAACCGGACACGAATGTGAAGGCTGAGAAACAATTCATGAACTCGTTGAGGAACTTGGTGACGCCGGACGTGGCACAAGCCATTCTTGCGAACAAGGAGCCTCCAAAGAGTGTCGACCTCAGTCCGGACGGCCCTGTCATGGGCCTTTTGAACAGCTATGCCCAACATGAAAGGGACAGTCCTGCGTGTCAGAAGCGAGCTTTGTGCGAACTCGCGGTTCGGGGAAAGACTCCAATGTCAACCAAGTTTGAAGCGTTCCTGTGGTCCGTGGCGACTCTGTAAGAACCACCAACTTGCTAAACTCCCAATCCTATTTTAAAGCTTATCGATGATTGTGCTAATTCTTCTGATGCAGGGTCCCTGACGTTTTCAGCGAAATGTACGATCTCCAAGAAGTATTCCAATCAATCAGAGATCAACGCTGTAACAGGTTTGATTGTGCAGCGCCCAATTTAGACCTTCAAGTCTAAGTGCAAATGTCGTGTCTATCGTCTCAGAACCTTTCGCAATGTTCAAAACGAGTTTAATTGTTGTGCAGATTATTACAGTTTAGTAATGTATTGTAGAAGTAGGAAACTAATATTATTTGAATCTACTGCTGTTGAAACCTTTTTTGGTTAATACTATTGTTGTAAGCACCGTACATTATTCTGCATCGTGTTGTCAGTTTTTGCACATTCTTGACTATAGTCTTTTCATGTTTTAATGCTGACAAACTGAATAAATAATGCAAAGAATTCTTCAGTGGTTTTTGTGCGCCATCGGTGCTGTTGTTGTATTGTGAATTAAGTAGTCGAAACTCATTAACACGTTGTAATGTCATTTTTTCGATGAAGTAAAAAGTAATAAAAATATATGTAAAACGAGTGAAATTCGTGCTAAGCTAGAGTTGAACGATGAACATATAAATAATCATTATATACGCAGCTTAATTGTTGAGTAGGTAGAACTTACTGGACAGAGGAGATTAGTAATACTCGCAATTCATTACTCTAATTTTTAACTGAAAGAAACCACTTCTCAGATGAATAGGAGAGTTGTTACTTATGGAATGCCAATCTAAAATATATCACTGATTGTAGTTACTGTAATGTCTGAAAATCATTGTATTCATTCAAGCACAAGCCATTCAAGCCGCTCACAAGAACCGACAATCTCATACATTCTAATAAGTACGTAACATCTCTATCATGCAAGGAGCTCCTTTTCCTGGTACATCATCTCATAACACAAAGTTATTCTTCTCAAGGACATTTCATCCAGTTGAATCTCCAGTAGAGTTTTTTTTCACTGCTCTGCCTGTTCATGGCCAAGCAAAGCGATTTTATTAATGCTACAGAATCAGATGTAAATACTATTCATAATAGGATCCTATACTGGATTTACATTATGCACATCATGTAAATCTTGTATCATGCAAAAGTCAAACCTAATGCTTGATATGTATTCTCCAGCAGTCGGACAATGGACTCCGCAATGTCGGCAGAGCTATTTGAAAGTCTTCTTAACTTGTAGCTAACTCTTAACGAACTCATAATTTTACGACTGCTCTTTTGTAAATATTTTGAATCATGAGATCAACCGGCTTTTGGTCAATTTTTTGCGGTATCTTATATACCCTCCTTCTCGGATCGTGCTCAGCGATTGACGGGGATTCCGCGGAAGAGTCTCGCTGCTTTAATGTTATCAGGACCGTTGATCCGGATGCGACATGGGTATTCCACACTCATCATATTTATTCACATTAAACTGCGACTATTACGTGGAAGTTACGTAACGATTTGTGGCTAATTTGACTTTCAAGTTTAACTCCGTGAAGAAATGGTACTATCCACTGGCAAGCCGACTGGATTTGTATCGCTCGGTACATGATTTGTTGGAAACAGAGTATAAAAACATTCCAGAGTACTCTGTGTACTACGACAGTTGTCTCGAGTGGACGATTGATGCAGAAGGCTACACGCTTACCGGATTCAATGGAAGAACGAGGCGTCTTCTAGCCACAGCCGTTGGACAAGGAACCGCAGATTTTCACTCAGAATGGCCCCAAGGTGAAACTTATGCTACTGGAGAAAAAAATGATTAAGTATACGTCCTATTTACGAACAATTTTCATGAATTTCTATTAACTTTGGCAGGAATGTCTGGCCGAGCTTATACAACGCTGACTGACAACAAAACATTTGCATTCACTGCCGCCTGCTTCTCCGACAACCAAATGTCGTGGAATGTGTTTGCAACGACAAAGACTCTCGATGAAGCCACCACCAAACTTATCTTTGATCACGCCAAGTCCTTGGGATATAATCCTGATTACTTTACCCGAATGCGGTATGACTCTTGTCATAGCGTAGGGAGCTCATCTTCTACAGTATCCGTCGCAGGAAGGTTTTCTAAAGCGGTCAATTCTGTGGTCAAACGCAAGATGGTGGACGACAATAACATTCCTTCAGTGTTTTGCGATGCTTGCAAGAGGATGTGTCCAGATCTGAAGGCGAAAAGTGTAAATTCACTGAAATACTACGAATATAAGGGAAACTAGTCCTTCTCATGTGGCACATGGGAAATGTTTAACCAATGCGTGACTAGTTATAGGAACTTTAAATAATTCTGGATAAAACATGTTCTGCCAATTCATTGGAGATAGCTGATGCCGATAGAGCCTGTAGTTTTAATATAATATATTGATCAATTAATGAAGCAGTCAAGTAAAAGAAATTATTTCTAAAAAATGTACTATCCAGTACACACTCAATGTCCAACAGCTAAATGAAACTACGAGACGTCATCAAACGCTTGTTTAATATTTAATGTACAGTACAATTAAGCTGTGGAGGTGCTACTCAAATTCAATAAATACTCATTGTCATCTGATTTTTAAAAATTGACTAACTCAACCACTGTCTATCATTGCACTATGTCTTCAATGCGCAATGTCTCCCATTTAAATTTAAATATGTATGTTAAAAGTGACGTATCATTCTTCTAGTGGCTTATGCCACAAAGAATAGGTAAAAAATTGTCGATTTTTTGCCAATAACTTTTCTCGCAAACAAATCGAAAAGAGCCGTTGGGATAAGTTTTTTATGGAATGATGAGCCCGTTCTTTGAGCATTAAATGCTGTTGGAAATTCAAATTAGAATTAAGAAAACTGCGTAACAATTTTTGACAATTGAAAGTTTATAGTTAAAACTTTTAACCGTGCAACATGTGGAAATCTACATAAACGCAGTTCTCGACGGATAGATATGTAGTATATCAGATACATAGTCAAGCCCGAATTCTAAAAGTCGTTTGCTAACAATTATAAGTTCGTATATTTATTGTTTTCTTCATGAAAATATGCCTCATCTATTTAGGTATTGTTATCATGTGTATACCTAAATTCGACAGAATGAGTAAGAGTAATGCATAATAATAAACATATTTAGATTCGGTTTCTTGTATAAAACGTCGTGAAAAGTCCTGGCGCTGCTTTAGGAATGCAGGCTGATTAACGAGTTGTCCACATTTGCTTTAACTTGTAATTCATGCTTATAATTTATTTTATGTTCCTCTTAACATCAGTACAACATGTTAAGAAATGGGCTCTCGGTGCGTGGAAACTTTCATTTACAAGTGCGTGCCCTATTGCTGTCTAATTTTTTGTAACCTCAAAGGTTAAATCAAGAGCGCGTGAACGCGTACAGATGCATTGCATGCTTCAAGTATCCCGTTCTAGTTTTCACTTGCTCACGCTACTACAGCTAGAAAAATAGCGTTGTTGTTAGTATTCGAGAAGAAAAAAAAAACTCGCTAATTCGGTTTCACTGAAAAATCTAGTAAAACCTTTGCAACTGCCGTTTGCTGCATCTCAACACAAACAATCATTTAAATCAATGTTGTTGCAGTGTGCTCTTGCACAAATGCACTCTGCTAACTAAAATATATCTCGAGCATCTATTTGCACAGTTGTGTGTTTTGGCAATGATAATTTTTGCATTTTGCATCATACAAGAAAGAAGGAGTGGCCTACGTCAAATCCACAAGAGCGCACAATACACCGCATCGCTATCATTAAACAGGAACTAACTCGTATTCTTCGTATTTTTCTTGTTGAATAATACTCTGAAACTTTGAGTAGACCTGCAAAGGTCTAAGATTTTAAGGTTTTATGCACGTACACTCTCTTTGACACAGATTCCAATCCAGGTTGTTGTTAATGAATAGTGGTCCGATCTGGTTTTTCAAAGAAGTCATAATAGGTCGCATACGTAGCTCGAAGATTATCTTTGAGTACTGAAATCAACATAGAATATATTTTGCTGTGTGGGGTGTGCAATGTATGACATATTTTCGGCATTCGTTAATATCAGTTGAAGTCAGCTCATCTCTCATAAAGCTTGGGGTGACTAGGAATTGCTGGTAAAAAATTTACTTTATTATCGTACTTTACAAGATTCACAAAAAAATGATGCTGAAAGCACAATTATATTTGTGGTGTATGAGAATTGACGTTACTTTCATTCGTGGTTTCGGTTTTACTCTTCACGTGCACTCTCGCCTCAATCGTAAAACAAAAAGATTTTATTGGCAAAAAATGAGAAAATCAAGGAAATTCTATTGTTGAAAAACGCCGCTTTCAATTATGTTACAGTAAATTGGGTGCATGCTCTACACGCTACATTTCACTCAGTTCAAAACAATATGCAATAATATTTTTTACAATTACTTTCTCACATTGCACGGTTTATTTGTTTTGCACAGGTTTCGTATAAGTAATTTATAAATTCTTCACTACTTGTTGCAAAATATGAATTTAATTGAATTACTACATTAAATTGAACCTATAATTTTTACGTATGTTGAAGAAATAAAACTTAATTCAAATTACCACTATGCCTCCAGGTTTGTTCGTAAATTCAACCCCCAGCAATGGTGTGACAATGCCACACTGTTTTTAAAAGTTCGCCTAAAAATCAGGATTACTGCAAACATAAACCTGTCAAAGCACCTTCTGATACCGGTAGGGGTGCTTCAAATTCTAAGTCATCAGGTCACACATATCGTCAGCACCTTATGCGATCAACGAGAATGCACAATTATATCAATCAGAATACAAACGTTCGTTTAATAATTCGTTTAAAACATCATCAGATCGTGATTTGAAAGATGTATGAGAATGCACCACACATGTACATTTAGGCATGTTTACAAGACAAACTATTTCGTGGTGCTCCATTAACAAACAAAACGAGGGCATGTTCACAACTCAACCAAAAAAACGCAGACTTTGCATGGAGCAGACTCGCATTGCTGATCACTCTTATAAATCCACACATAATACGAGCACAATTAATTGGAGAACATCATACATTCGTAAGTTTAAGGAGCAGGTTTGCATACTCTTGTTTTTCACTCTGTCATCTTCATGTCCTATAATCAGGTATCACAGTAATATATGAATGTTACAGATCGCGTCACCCACCGCCGACGAAACAAGAAAGTTATGTAGTTCACCAGACAGCTTTGCGTTTCGATGTTTGGTTTTATTACTCACACATTTAAGTCACGTCTATCACATCATCAAATGCAACACTTAAACACGATGCATTGCCAGCCAAAAGACCAACATGCATCATGCATTATAACTGTAGAAGAAGTAATAGCCGTGACTAGAACTAAAATACATTTAAATATGGCCACCCTTGTGTACAAAATATTTACAATTGTCTTTGAATCTCTAAATTTTACAAATATTTCGAATTGTACAGTTGGGAATTTGAGGGTAAAATAGATTAGGAAATTATTACTACGCGTAACAGCTGCGTATAAGAAAGGGGATGATAAGTACGCGTAAAAAGTGAACAAGCAAGTTCAATATGCAAAAATTGCCTCAAATATTGCATCTCTTTACATTATTATACATGTATTATCTCTGAAAGGAGATTTGATGGGTTTGACGAATGAGTAAGTAGCAAATACTTTATTATACGACTCGAGCTTTCGACATATATCTTATGTCTTCTTCAGGAGCGAAATAGC
>JAHZMW010004363.1:0-11276 GCA_027743745.1 Alloscopus bannaensis | reverse complement strand
TTATGAAAAATTTACAATGTGACATTTCATAACAAATTGGGTTTTACTCGATTTGTTTGTATTGCACACATTATTGAAGGCTGACCTGCTAAACAAAAATATTCTATTGTGGCACACTGGAGCACGACCGATCCCTACAGCTTTTCCCCATTGATTTTCAGGCCATCTTCTTTTCTTCCCCATCCTCCGCCTCCAGGGCTTGTCAGCTTAAAAATATCCCCTGCCTCCACATCCACACTCGCCTTGCCACCCAAATTCACATATTTTCCGGCACCGGTAACCGCTGCTCGAACTAGCGTGTTTTTCCCCCGGGCTCCTCGACCCCCTCCGTTCATTCCGTATGGCTGGAACACCCTCCGTTCAGTGAGAACTGAGAGGCGTATCGGTTTCCGAAATAGAATATGCCTGTTCACCCCGTCTCCTCCTCGATGGAGCCCATCCCCTCCGGAGCCTGGCTCAAGACTAAACTGGTTAAGAAGAACAGGGTAGCGAAGCTCCAGGATTTCGGGGTCAGTGATCCGTGTGTTTGTCATATGCGTGTGGACTCCGGAACGGCCTTCCCAATTTGGACCCTGTAAATCATAAATTATGATAATTTTAACCTACTTCAAAACTGGGTAGCTTTTTAAAAACTATTTTCCATCGTCTTACCATGGCGTTGTGCTCCACCGCCACTGTCTTGAGCATGGCTCGTACTGACACCTCCGCGTTTTCTTGGATGAAGCGCATGTAAGTCTGGATGTAGGTCAAGGTGTACTCTCCGATAAGAGTGTTGAGCAGCTGGATTCCTTTTTGGTTGGCTGCCACTTGGGCTTTCAGGTCGGACAGGTTGTCGCTCAGGTTTCGGGTACCGGAGGAGCCGGGGTAAATGGCAGGATGCATGAGCTCGGCGATAAGCTCCTCTTCAGCAAGTACGCCGCGGCGAACGAGCTTGAAGCTTTTGAATACGGCACCTTCGTCTCGGATTGATTTCGAGTGGGGTGGCATCGAGCCAGGCGTTATCCCACCAATGTCGGCGTGATGGCCGCGATTAGCGACAAAGAAGATGGGGGACTCGGACCCTGACGGGCTAAATTCATTAAAAAAAATAATTAGCTGCATGAAAAAATGATAATGATCCAACAAACTAAAGAAATGAAAATATTTTTCAACTCACTCGAACACGGGCGTTATCACGGTGAGGTCCGGAAGGTGCGATCCCCCAGCGACGGGGTGGTTTGTCAAAATCACGTCCCCTGGATAAAGTCTAAGGCACTCCGTCCCTGAACTCTGACCTCCAGAACACTCGGCACATTGACACCCTCCTGCGACCCGCATTTGGTACTGGACGGCTTCCTGCATGGCGCCCAAATGGACTGGGATGTGTGGCGCGTTCGAGACGAGACCTCCGTCCGGGCCGAAGATGGCGCAGGAGAAGTCGAGTCGCTCTTTAATATTTGTGGACACCGAGGTCCGCTGAAGGATCCTTCCCATTTGCTCTGCGATCGACATGAAGCGATGGGAGAACACGGAGAGAACGATGCTGTCCAAGGTGGTGACAGAGGAAGCCACCTTGTCCACACCTCGACTGCCTGAGTACTCGAGCTTGACGTGTCCATCACAGACCACCGCACTCCATCCTGGTTCCACCACAATTGTGCTCAGCTCATCGATAAGGAGACAGGGTCCTGTGTAGCTCCCACCTCGGCTACACTCGTACACCTTGGTTTTCGCAAGACCGCCCTCAAAGTACACCTGAACGGTGTCAACGGCCTCAGCCGAACCAACGCAGGTGGCCTCCGTACCCCTCGCAATGTTCTGCTTGCCAATTCCACGCACCCGGATGTCGTCGACTACAACACTCCTGTCCAACTGAAATCCAAATTGTCGGCTGTACTCCGTTTTGAATTTCTCGGCGAAGGAGGAAAGGTCCCCTTTGTCTTCCACCATTAGTGCACAGTCCGTCCCACTGAACCGGATGTTGAGGTAAGTCTCAAACTCGATCGAGTCGAATCTCCCCTCCGCCTCCAACTTTGCTCCGAGCTCGGCTGACAACTCTGCGAATCTCTTGGAGACAAACTCCGCCAAACCTGGGTTCTCTTTGGGATCAACGACTTTAGCAACTGGCTCGCTGGCTTCGATAACAACATCCGCAAGAAAAATACCCACTGCCGACAGGATGCCTGCGTACTTTGGAACGCTGACAAGCTTGATGCCCAAGCTTTTTGCGATGGCGCACGCATGTTGTCCTCCAGCCCCTCCGAAGCAGGCGAGCATATGGTTGGAGGGATCGAAACCTTTGCCTTGTGTGATATTCCGAATGGGACGTGCCATCGTTTCGTTCGCCACCCGAATGAAACCTAGAGCCACCTCTTCCACGGAAAGAGGGGCCAGGGAGTGGGCGGCGTTAAACGCATTGATTTCTGACTGGAGGGAAGTGAACACAGCTAACGTCTTTTGGTGATTCAGGTGGGCGTCGTGATTGGGGCCAAAAATTTTGGGGAAGCGGGAGGGAAGCAGACGGCCCAAAATCAGGTTCGCGTCTGTGATTGTTAAGCTCTCACCCCCCTGGTCATAAGCAACAGGACCTGGGCGAGCACCTGCGGACTCGGGACCGACGCTGTAGATACCGGCGTGATGGGAAAGGATGGAGCCACCTCCAGCGGCCACCGTTTGGATGTCGAGCTGAATCAAACAAAATTATATCAAATATGAAAATGGTTACCGTAAAAAATATTACGAAATGCAAATTTTAGCACTTACTTGTGGACACTGCAAAGAGACGCCCGCGGTGTTCGACTCGAAGGTGTGAATGAATTGTCCGTCGAATCTCGACACGTCGGTGGACGTGCCTCCCATGTCGAAGCCAATCACAGGAATCCCGTACTTGTCAAACACTGTTCGTGCATAACCCACCACCCCTCCCGCAGGTCCAGAGAGGACGGCCCTCGATCCCGAAAAGCGCACCATGCTCGTCAATCCTCCGTCACTTTGCATGAACAGCACCTGGCTCGGAGTGAGCGCCGTGAAGCCCTTTGTGAACCCGGAAATATAGTCCCTGATGAGTGGGGTCGTGTACGAATCGGCTGTTGTTGTGAACCCTCTGGGAACGGCTCTCACCATCCGGATCACTTCGCTAGAGATGGAGACGTGATTGAAGCCCATTTGCAGGGCAACCTCTTTCGCATCCTTCTCGTGCTTGTCGAACGCCCACGAGTGAAGAAAGACAATGGCCAAAGAGCGAATTCCTGAAGCAAGAACGGGTCGAAGAAGGGACTCCAGTTGGGCGGAATCCAGCGGCTTCAGAACGACGACGGGAGTGGATGAAGTGTCCACTACCGGGAGGGTGGAGTAAACTTGGCAATCTGGCCGTGACAGGAGAACCCGCTCGTCCACCTCAACGACGGTGGAGTACAGCTCCGGTTGAATGGCGATAGACTAGAAAATTATTCAAATGTTTAAAAAATCTGATTACATAATACAAACAAGTTGACAGTTTTGTATGAGGTGGCACAAGTTGTGGAAATGCCAATGATGTCTTACATACCAAGTCAAAAAGGTTCGGTCTCGCCTGGTTGCCAATGTAGAGCAAGTCCTTAAAGCCGCTCGTGATGACAAGGGCCGTCGGCTCGCCCTTCCGTTCAAGAAGCGCATTGGTGGCCACGGTCGTTCCCATCCGAATGCTCTCGATGAGGGAAGAGTCAATCGGGGTCGATCTCGACAGCGTCACGCCCATGTCCTAACAGAAAAAATAACAAAAATTAATATGAAAACCTGTATTCAGAAGCCAAGTTTGATCAATGATGAAATAGAAACTTAATTTTGCTGACCATCTCGATAATCCGGCGAATGCCTTCGGTGGGAGCATCATCGTAGCGCTCGTGTCGACTCAGTAGTTTGTGGACCCTCGTCGTTCCCGATGGACACTGCGCAAAGACATCGGTGAAGGTGCCACCTCGGTCAATGGAGAAACGGAACTTGGATGACATCGTCTTCCTGGTTTCCTCTGGAGGAAGTTGAGAACAAGGAGTAACAAAATGAAACAGCTGCTGCTCGCCGCAACGTGTGAATCTTCGTTGCAGAATTGCAACTGGGAATCCAGACTGAATGTGCTGTGGTCTAGACTCGCCAAGAGTTCAAGGTGATCACAGCGAAACATTGACTTTGTTCAGGCTGGAGAATTCTCTGCTGGATGTTTTTTACTTTATTGTCATAATCCGTGTATAATCTCGCTCTTCTGCCTGTCAGCCAACTTAACTAGGTATTTTTTGCGACGCAACGAGAAACCTATACGGTATGGAAAAAGTCATTAGCATGATTATCGAGATTCCAGATAGAACCCATAAATAAAAAAAAGAGGTGAACATGCAAAGTGAGATCCTCGGGTGTAAAACAAAAATGGATGTCGCATGTATTTGTGGACGTATTTACCTATGTACGATCCTCATGCTTCAAGGTTAAAATTTATAATACTGACTCTCATAAATAAAGTGACGCCTGATGTATGAACTCGAGCATGGAAACAGTAATTCGAAACAAACTGACATGGAGAGGCTTCCTGACGAAATGTGGATCACAGAATATCTAGATCACATCTAGATTGGCGAGAAAAAAAATCTCATACATAAATAAATGTTAATAGAATGGAAGTTTGTTTGACATTTTATTTTGAAAATAATCTTATTTTTTATCTAATAACATAATTCAGCTACGAACTCACTGCCTGTGTCCGTCCCATTTACCTGTTCGTTTTCACTGTTTTAACTATTTGGGGTAAAATTTAAATGTTCAAAAACATACTTTTGAACAGCAGTTAAATTTTACCCCAAATAGTTAAAACAGTTGAAAAGTTTAAATGTTAAACCGATTCGAAAAAATTCAAAACCAAAAATGTGTCGACGTTTCTCGCAGCGCAGATTTATATCAGTTTTATACTGCCACATAACTTAGCAATAAGTTTTCTCATTAGCCGGCCACATTCGTCGTGGCCGAATGGCAACTAGTCAATAATAATATAAGTATAATTCCTTGTAAATTCATATAAGAAAATATTATGAATACATAGCCGGCACGTTTCCATTTTCGGCAAGCATTGATTGTTGATTGTCTGTCGAAAAACACCTAATTGATGATCTCACTCTTTTTATTGGTAAGAGCTGAGAAAGTCCTGGAGTGCAGAGTAGTCCCTCTCCAACCATTCCTTGTTGATGGCAATCCCCTCGAGGGCCTGGCTCAGAGTACGCTCCGTCCCAGGAATTGGATGCTCCTTAAAGAAAACTTCTATTTCATGAGCTGCCTCGGCAGTGCAAAAGTCGGCGGTCACAGTGTTCACAACCCTTCGGATGAGATATCCTCCCTGGAATAAAAAAAAGAATTAATGAAAAATAAGGATTTTCTAAAATTCCAGCTAATCTACGTTACGTAGACTACGTAAAGTGAAAGACTAGTGCCTATCCATATGTTTGTGTTACCGGAGGAAACTGGTTCTTAAAAAATTCCCAATTTTTCTTGAAATACTCCCAGCACACCTCCTGTTTCCCATGCGTAGCCAGCGATTGTAGGAGAGCAATAATGTCCTGCATGTTCACCTCTCCACTTCGACCAAACTCGAGTGCCTTTTCGATCGTTCCTTTGTCGCTGACAGCCCCCAGTCCATGGATGATTCGCATCTTTTCCTCCAACAAGTCAGTGGAGCGATACACCTTTAGGAGCAGCTCGAGCCCCGAATCGCCCTCAGAGGCGACAGCTTGGTAGACCGCAGAACGCACGTCTGGAGGAATAGACTTGTCCCCGCGGGCCTGGCCTGCGAACAAGCTTTTCGCCTCCGCAATTGTGACGTGATCACCCAGCATGATCAACCTCCGGAAAATGGTGGGGCGTAACACAGAGTCTTGGGAATCTACAAAATAAGAACAAAAGTAAAAAGTGTTTGCATTTTGAAATAATTGTTCAAAAGTTTTGTTTTGTGTCACCTTCATTCTCTTTCACCTCCCAACCCAATTTCTTCGCTGTCGGAGTCAGCAACTCGGTGGCATATTTCTTGAAATTGGCGTGGAGGGGAGTTCCCTGCAACAGTGTGCTAAAGGCAGAGAGCACATTCAAAATTCCGGACCAGACTGGCTGGACATCTTCGTCGGCGTAAGCCACCATCAGTTTGAGAATCTAGAGTGGTGACAAATTATGTTAAGCATGTGGTTCTAATTTTTGATTAAGTATTGATTTGATCAATTAATTGAAAAATTCTATTTTCAAAAAACTTCCTACGTCAACTGATTTCGCGTAGCCAGCCTTCACGTTTGCAAACAGGTCGTCCAGAATGCCGAGGCGATCCAGGGGCTGCATCTCCTTTGCCCTAATGGACGGTACAAACTGCTCCAACGCTGAGGACGGATACGTTACTCGAAAGTAGCCAACGTGGTCCGCGTTGAGCTGAAATCAATTGAATCTACAATCTATATAATCTACCACGATACATCGTTAAGTAAAACTACGCGATAGCACACAAGTGAGAAAGAAATAATTTTTCCTGAAACAATATTTTTTACCTTTAGCCATTCGCTACCTCCAACGTTGTCCACCGTGATCTGAAAGTCTTGATTGGGTCCCTCCTTCACCAAAGTCTTGAGCGCCACTCCTTTCGGATCGCTCTGCTTGCGGAGAGTAAGTGGGATAACCCACTTGTACTCCGCACACTCATGGGCCTGCTTTGGATCTTTCCAAAACTTTTGATACGACAAAGTCACCAGCTTCTTATCACCTTTCTGCTCCAGCTTCTTTACCGTCAAAATCGGATATCCCATCTGCTCAGTGAAAGTTGACATGAGCTCCTCAATCCGCTCTCCGCTCGACTCACTCAGCGCCGCCCACAAGTCCTTTGTCTGCGCATTCCCATTAAGGTGGCGGTGAAGGTAAAGGCTCATTCCTTTTCGGAACTTGTCGTCGCCCAGAAAGTCATGAAGCATCCTAATGACTGAAGCCCCCTTGTTGTATGATATAGAGTCAAAAATTTCTCCAATCTGGGCGGGATCCTCCACCGGCATCTGGATAGGGTGGGAGTTTGCCGCAGCGTCCTCTTCTAGAGCGAGCATATAGTCGGTAGCGAAGAGATTCCAGATCTGGAACTCGGGATGGATCGCATTCGCACAAAAGTACTCCATGAAGGAGGCGTAGCCTTCCTTGAGCCACAGGTCACTCCACCATTCGATTGTCACGAGGTTCCCGAACCACATGTGGGCCACCTCATGCGTCACGAGGACCGTCACTATTTGCTGCGTGATGGCAGAACTTAGCTTCGGATCCAGGAGGAGTACCGTCTCACGAAAGATAATGAGACCAAAGTTCTCCATTCCTCCAAGTCCTAATTCAGCGACAGCCAACAAGTCCAGCTTCGGGAGGGGGTAAGGGATCCCAAAATAATCTTTGTAGAAGGCGAGTGCCTTCAGAGCCACCTCCAAAGCGTAGGCCCCCTGCTCCTTCTTCCCGACGGTGGTGTACACTCGAACAAGAATGTCATCCTCTGGGGTCCTCTTCTCCACAAAGTCAAACTCGCCAACCGCGATCGCGACGAGGTAGGAGGACATCTTGATGCTTCGCTCAAACTTTACGATCTTTTTGTCCTTGTTTGTCGGGTGGAGAGTGTCTTCTTTCACAGGCTACAATTAATATGTACAAAAACATTCAATCAAATTCAATCAAATTATAAATTGAGAAATCATGAAACAAATCAAGACGAGTCACGAACCATATTTGACAGTGCCACCAAATGCTTCGGCACAATCAACGTGATGTCGTAACTTGCTTTGATTGTAGGCCTACAAATTAAAAAGAAATATTTCTTTTAAAAAATAAAGTTACCACAATACAAAAGAAAGTGTTTAAAGTAATATCAGGTCTTACTCATCCCAACATGGGAAGCACGCCCGGGCGTGTGTCGGCTCGAAGTAGGTCACATAATGGAACCGTTCTTCCCCCTGGAGCCCTTGATACTTGGAACGAAACAGGCTCTTCAAGTTGTCCCCAACTTGACCTCCGTAAACGATTGTCAACTTTCCTTCCGATTTTTGAAGAGCTTTGACAAACTGGATTGTGAGGACCTCCTCCTCCACCTTGAAGCTCTCTGCTGTGTGCTCCACCTCATCTTGCGAGTCTTTATAAGAGATCCCATTAATTTTTAGACTCAAGGCGTTGAGGACAATCGTGAAAGTGGTTTCCAGCACCTGGAAGCAGCAAAAATTTACATTTTACTTACTCCTGATGGAAATTTCAACACACTTCTTAAAATAAAACAAACACTTTAATGACAACGCGTATTTACTTGAATATCAATCACAGCCGTCGCTTCGAACGTGTGGGTGGTCCAGTCCGGCTCCAAGGTGAGGTCATAGTTCACCGGTACAACGAGTTTCGGAAGTCTTGCCACCCTCGAACAACTCTTCCCGTTCGACACAGACATTGTCACAGAAAATACGCCGTTTTAGACTATCACCGGGTAATAAATGGCAACCACTCAAGAAAACTCAAATCTAAATTAGAAATCTAAAGTTGGCATCCGCTGCTGTCAATGTCGTAATGATCCCTCGGGCAAATAAATTGTATGCCGGCTTTTCAATCAAATCATGAGGAGACAGGTGAGTGTGGTCTTTGACGAATGCCGATACTCCCACATTCGCTAAGCTTCACAATACAATCCTTTAGCGCTATGTAGTCACTCGTGTGAGTCGTGTCACGTGTGTCGTATACACTCACCGCATATTCTCGGACGCACGACAAGGCAATTGAAGTAACTATATGCAGGAAAAAGCCGATTTTTTGGAGAAGCGTCGGCAAGAACCTCTTGTCGGATATTCAGCGAGTAGAAGTGCCTTTTGACTTCGTGATTTGTGGTATGTTCTTATCATTTGTAGAATCAATTAAATAAATTAACACATGTATGCCTCCCCCACCTTTTACTTTCAGTGCAATCATTTCATGTTAACAAATATGAAATAGTTACTTGAGCACTTTTACACACAATTACATCATCAGTCCAACAATAAAAGAGCATTAAAAAACTCTAAAATTGCAATTTTTGGCAGCAACAGCAATGACTTTTGTTAGAAATTGAGTCTAACCGTCGATAAGTCCTCGAGCTTTCTAGGTTGTTTTAACTAAAGTCAGTAAACTAGATGATATTCTCCAATAGAAATATAATCACCATACAAAACTGAAAACAGAAATTTTAAATCGTTTATTAAGTAGCATAAACTACTGACTCCGTGATAATCACAATTCACAAAAGACGAGGGAGAATGACGTTCCTTTGAATCACAATTATAACAATTATAAAAATAGGAAAAGATGAGGTGAACTGGAGAGTGGTGTTGGTAGTCTCGTAGCCCCATAAAATGGTGTTCTTCATGATGATAAGACTGTCGTCATGGCAGAGGGATGTCGAGTCTTTTTGTGCACGTTGAGAGGCGTTGACTGGATAAAGGATAAACCTATACCACAAAAATAAGTAATTAGCACAGTACGCTTAAAATAATTAATTATTAGCTTACTTCAGTGTTCATTCAGGTGCCATACCACAAATGTCGCAAACGTAAGGCCGCTCCCCGGTGTGAATACGGACGTGTTCTTTCAGAAAGCGTGCTTGACTGAACTGCTTGTCACAATAAGAGCAGGCGTGACGTTTCATGATTGCCGGATTGTGACGGTCCATGTGTCGCTTAAACATTTTCTTCGTTTTCGTTGCAAAGCCGCAGACGTCGCAGGTGTAGTTCAGGGTTTCCGAGTGGGTTTCCACGTGATTACGGCGGCGCTGCGTGGTAGAGAACACTTTGCCGCAGAGGTGGCATGGGTACTCCAGGGGCTTTCCGAGCTTGTGTTGAACCCACATGTGATTCTTGTACGCCTCCCGCGTCACAAACACCTTCCCAACGCAAATGTGGCATCGATGACCGGCTTCAGTTTCGGGGTGATTTCGGAGCATGTGGGAGGTCAGAGTGATCTCGTACCGGAAGCCGGCGGAGCATAGGTCGCATTTGAAGCGGGCCTCCGAAGCGTGCACGGTGTTGAGGTGCTTTTGCATGATGTACTTGTCGTGAAAGGATTTTCCGCACTGCTCGCAAGTGAAGGCGGGAAAGTGCTTGCGCTTGTGTTCGCGAAGGTGACGAGGGTTGAAAAAGGTGTGAGTACAGTTAGGTTCGTCGCACCGGAGGAGGAACTCTGAATGACCGTGGAATTCGTAGAGGTGCTGCGGCAATTCGGTTCCCGTCTTGTACTCCTGCGGTGGAGAACAAAAGGGACAGGGAATGGTGCCGGCGGGGTGGAAGCGGAGGTGGGCCACATAAGCTAAAGAGATAAAGAGTAACAATTCTTGAAATTCAGCAGAAATCGACGTGTTTGCATAATTATTTCTTTCACTACTAATATGTATTCATGTCAACTCACATTGTAAAATCCCGAAAGGCCGATCGCAGAGACTGCAAGCAAACACCGTTCCCACTTCCGGGTGTGCCTCTAAATGCTGTCGCATCTTGACTCCTTGAACGGGCTCCGAGCACACGTCGCACTTCCAGGAGATCCCGTGACGCATTATATGAAGCTCGTAGTACTGCTTCGTAGTGAAGCCCAAGGAGCATTCGGCACACTCATAATTTCGCTCTTCGACCGGTTTCTCGTGCTCCTGCAGGAGGTGAGCTTCCATCCCAAAGGGCAGGTGGGAGATGAAAGGGCACATGGAGCACTTGGTTTTGCTCAGGCGACTCTCTCTTCCGAGCTCTTTGCCCCAGTTTGCCTTTCCTTGTTTTCGGAGCAGGTCCTTCCGTGACTTTGTCGACTTCATCATAATCTCCCGACGGATGGCTTTCGCACTTCCAGGAGCTGGCTTGGGCTCCTTCTTTGTCCTGCTAGAACCTGGTGTCACCTTGCGTCGAGCAGTCTGTTTAAGTCTTCGTCGCTTAGGTAGTTCCACAGGTTCTTCGGGGAATTCATCGGGATCAGACGACGGTGGTTGTGCAAGTGGCAACCAATCCGTGTCAGAATCTGGCTCCTCTTTTACCGCTAGTTTAGCTTCCACAGATTCGCCTCGTGCTGACATCACGTTGATTCGCTTCAAATACACCAATGGAATTGAGGTGGAGGTGTCTACACACAAAAAAAAATAACAACAGGGCCTCTTATTTTTCTAATCAAACGGATTAAAAAATTAGGTCTGCATCTACCAGTTTCCATCACTAATTGCTTCAACTGCTGTCGCAACTCAAATTCCTCCTCGCCCGCCCCCTGCCGATTTTGAAGAACTTCCTTCACCTTCG
>JAHZMW010004362.1:0-18618 GCA_027743745.1 Alloscopus bannaensis | reverse complement strand
GGATTCTGATTCCAGTCGTGTTTAAGTAGAAAATGATTTATTTGTGCGAGGAGAGGAAAAAATAGCTTTATTAACTAGTTGTTCAAACACAATCGATGTGTATGCAGTCATGAGTTGCAAATATTTAGACTTGACTTGGGAGAGGACAACATTCTGCGGACAAATTATTCATAGATGTGTCGTCCACTAGCAAAAAACAAACAATATGAATTTCAGCATTGGAAATCTTGTCGTGTAATGTACGGAAAATTAATGTAATATGTGTATCTTACAAAGTGCCCCACGATCGGGTTGAATTTGCGTCTGAATTCCACAAAAGCCCTGGTTTACCGGACAAGAGACGGATCCCCTCCAGATTCCAAAGCCAAGCCCGTCCCCTTCGATGTAGTTGTTGGGTGGTTCCATGTTGGAGCAAATGAAACGAGCATTGTTCGTCGCCGTCTCGTCATCTACGCCATTAGCTTCTACCCTCAACTGAAGGCCAACAATGAAGCCAGTTGTTCCGCACGAGTAGACATTTCCCCAGGAGCCCCAGGAGCCAACGGTACTAGTAATAATGGTTGTGTTAGGATTGAGGGGATGGCCACAATAGAATCTAACCCCATTGAGAGCCGTGTCGTCGATCAGTGGACCCCGAGAAGGTTCTGTCTTTAGCTGGAAGCCTTGGACCAAAGCTCCCTCCGGGCATCTCTCTAGTTCACCCCCTTTTCATAAAGATACTGTAAATGACGTGATATTAATTATGAAATTGGATATATTATTTTGTCAACGTACATTGTCCCCAATTAGTGATGGGAGGAGACGTGATGATTTCGCCAGCATTTACTGCGGCCGCGGCAAGAGCCACCAGAAAAAGTGTTGAAGCTGCCATATTCAACTGAAATGGGAATCGATACGTTCGACTCGAGTTTTGGTCTGTGATTACTTCAGGAGTTGGAAAAGAAGTGAACAAACATGCCTTGCCAAGTTTTAATTCACAACCAATGATCACAAGCTCGCGTAATTTCCACCAATCAAACCGATTCCAACAGTCATCAACGTGATTAAAAACATGAGAACATTGCCAACACGTTGTGTTAATTAATTATCTGACATTTCATCTTATTTATCATTATGAGGTAATAATATTGATGGATCGGGTATTGAAGTTTTTGAAGATTATTGATACGGACAATAATAACATTTTATGTAGACTGGGACCTAATGTAGTTTTATGCAGTTGTACTTTATAACTTTGGACTCTCTCCTCTGTTTGATTGATGCTTGAGCATACGCCAGCTTTGATAGGGAATGCCACCGATGGCATCCATCGACATCACGAATCATCCCGGATTTTAAGGTGACGTGGATAGAGATGAGTGTGGAAAGTTTATTTTGCGCTTTCGAATCATATACACATCAACCTCCATTCAAATCCCTAACGTCGATCATATCTCTAAGAAATATCTCAAATCAAAAGTGGGGTCATACAGGTATTGATCTAATTACACTAGATTACGTCACGCTTAGGTCACGTGAAATATACTTTAACAGAGCGACGCAGTCCAAAAGCTACTGCATAAATTCTTAATTATATATATTTCTACTAACGTATTTCCATATAGTACTTGCTACACATCGTACATCAACATTGTCAGGTTTCCAGAAAAATCCCCAAACCGCAGTTACTAGTCAAACACGGTGGAGAGGATACAAAAATTTTCGATATCCCAAGTACAATAAATATTTAAGAAATGTGCTCGCCCTACTCTTTACGACAAACAATCACATCCTGTCGTGGTTTGATTCCCACATTTTATGAGGTTCTTAACCAAGTAAGTGTAGATGTATTACAAATATCTCCTCGAAGAATAGTTTATGACTTCGAGTCATCATTACAGATTTTTGACTACATATGTATATGTGTGGTTATAAGCCACAATAGTTAATATGTGATGCCAGCAAAAACGACATGACAGTTCGACTTCCCTGTGTATGCCTTATAGTTTAGTTGGCGTTTTGAATTTTATTTTTGCAGATTTGCTCCATTTGATTTACTGTAGCAATGATGGTTATCACCCAGAACTGATAATAAATTGTAATTAATTTCCCAAAACTTTGCTCAACAACAATATGAATCCCTGCTGGAAGCTGTCGTTATTTGAAGGAGCTCGATACGTTGCAATTGCGGATTTTGTATAAAACACATACTATCTCTATACTTTACGCATACTTTATTCAAATCTACTTGAGACAGATAACTAGCCCTTATCATCGTCATCATAATTATCGTCATGATTCACCTTTCTTTTTATCAAGTCAAGCTTATTGATTTTCACTGCAGATCTATGCGACCCTGTCAATCACGGTGATTGCGCTGCAGTTCATCAACTCTTCTCAGCATGGAGTCCCGATAATGGGGAAAAACATTCCCTTAGCCGACACCGGAATCAAAGAAGGTAATTTGTGAAAGCGCACCTTTACAAAATGTCAAATTCTTGAGCACAAGCATCACTGACCTATACTTGACCTTTTGCTGCAGTTTTAATTGCGTATTTGGTGATCAGTTTCATCAACTTGATCCTCTCAATTTTGATCTACAAAGGGATCACAACAGTAAGTTGAGAGACATTTATAAACACGGTCAAGGTCAAATTTTTGAAGGCACATCCTTCAGGTTTGTTGTCAGTACACTCAAAACTTTTCGCAAATTCACAGGACAGTTTAGGAAAATGCCGGGCGTTCCTAGGGATCTCCATCTTTTCGACGATTTGCGGGATAGGCACCGTCCTATATCATGGCTTCCACCTTGCCGAGCTCAGCATGAGTCTCATTTTCTCCGAGTTCGTCCTCTCCTTCGCGTACCATCTATACAAGGTGTACGCACTCACGGTGATATTCTCCTTCACTAGGGAGCTGGACAAGTTGCTTCACTCTGAGGATGCCACAAAGACAAGTCGACGTCATCAGTACCAGACGCTGGACTCTACAAACCGGGACGACTCCGGTGCGGAAGTCGCGAAGCACATTGTGTTCAATATCCCGTTCTCGGCAAGGCAGTACATCCCGCCGGAAAAGTTCACCACGGACCACGAGGCGTGTATTGAGTACGACGACACGACCTCCACGATGAAGGGTGTGCTCTTTCAGGCTCACGGCAATTTCAAGCGGGCCGTTGCAGTTAAAATGTTGAAGAGCAACTTTCGAACGGAGAAGCACATGATTGCACTCACGAAGGAGGCCAAGTTGCTGGCTTACATTGGGCACCATGAACATATCCTCCAGTTTTTTGGAGTTTGCTGCACGTCCACAGACGTTACCAGAGGTTTGCTCTAGCTTCTAATGAATTCGAATGCTTTCGTGTACTCATATGGTTTAGTCATAAATTGTGTTCCAGGTAATGTAATGCTCATCCTGGAAAGTTTCCCAGCTCGCCGCCTCGACGACTTCCTGAGAAGCTCGTTTGATAACGAGCTCCAGAATTTTGAGAACCTTCTTCAAAACGACAACAGCGTACAGTCAAAAAGGCAGGCTTACAACGAAGCCTCTCACCACTCCAAAAGATTGTAAGCCTTTTAACTTTACGCGCTCGTTTTGCCATCCACCTTTGACTTTGAAGTACTCACGAAAAGTAATTAAAATTGTGCAACTCTCTTTTCGCACGTGACGTGTGGTCGCAATTTAATTTCGCAGGGGCACACTGTACGAAAATTATGCAACAAACTATTTCAACCTTGAGTCCTTCTCTACCGTCAACATGATCCAGTGGGCGTATCAAGTTAGCTCTGCAATGGAGTATTTGCACAGTAAAAAGGTGTTTTGCTATTACATGCCAGCACACAAATTATTTGATCCTGAAAGGCATGCCATTTAACGCTCAATCTTTTGTGCCGTATTTGTTGATTTTCAGATTGTTCTCGGAAATTTGCAAGCAAAGTCCGTTGTTCTTGTCAAGGTGTCGCGGGTGAAACTCACCAACTTCGCCCTTGCATCTGAACTCTTTGAAGGGAACAACTTGGTCACTTCCGTTTACCTTACGGTGAAAATACGAACAAAAATGAATAATTGTATATATTAGGTTATGTATCTATAATAGTGTTTTGTATAAATGTAGGGTAAAATTTCTTGGCGGTGGACAGCGATGGAGTGTTTGATTGCAGCCAACAAAGGGCTGCCAACGGAGTTCAATGAGAAGACTGACATTTGGTCATTCGGGTCCATGTTGTGGGAGATTTTTAGTATGGGCAACGCCCCAAACAACATGTCCTCTTGCTTGACCGAGTATATAGGAGACTTGACAAATGGAAAAAGACCAGAGAGACCGCAGTTTGCGTCAAAAGGGATGTAAGTCGAAAATTGATAATTTACTTCGCCACTTTTACTTCAGAGCGCTACCAAACAAATCTTAATCGTCGAATATTGTACAGATACAATTTTATCATTACCTGCTGGAATGATAACCCATCAAAACGACCTAGTTTCAACATTGTCACTCTCTTTTTTCGCCAGCTCCTCTCTCACTCAATTGAAGGTCTTAATTAGACAACAATTCTTTTACTAAAATCGTTGTTTGCAAATATTTTTGCTGTACAATAAAATCATAAATGGGTTAACTCTTTTTATTTGTATGACAAAATTAAACATTATTTGGATGAAAGTTTATTTTTGAAAGACAGTATACAGCATTTAAAATAAAAATAGCAGTATATCCACTCTTTGCGACCGACTCACAAAGTTTGATGTTTGATGTTTGATGACTCATGATCGATGATTACTATTAAAAATGTAAGAATTGCAATGCAATCGGATTTTTGAGGATGAGCGTTGGCCATTCTTATCAGAGTAGTGTGTCGGTATACAAGGTTAGCCCCTGTTTAGATAACTCGCACTGCCACTTCTGGCGATCTGCAGCAATTAAGTCTCGAAGTTTCTTTCGGCGATCCTTCAGACGTGGAAGTATATAAAATGAATGTTATACTGAAGGATGACAAAGTGGCTCATTATAAGCTTCAATCCTATTAATGTTGTATGAAATACTTCGAGAGATTGTAGACGAGCAAGATCTTGGTGCTTCTGAATTTTTCGGATGGAGATGAACGGGCCATTGAGGTGAGTTCGAGGATCCAAGTGCGGAGCAGGAGCACAAGGAACAAGTTCACACGATTTGTTGCTGGAACGGCAGTGAAACAAGTGCTATTAGTATAGTGTCCTGATTATACTGTAATTACGTGAATTTTTGGTGTTGGTTGCGGCTGAGAGTGTCCTCTCTTCACTCTTACAATATTTTCTTCGCATTCCCAAGGTCCATGGTATGGAACCCTAAGTGATCCATTGAATGACGTTTCTCCATCTTAACGTGGCCTACTAGCAGTTTTCTTGAACGTCAATGAGATGCTGATACGATGAAATACGATGATAAGAGGGTGAAGGTTAAGGTAAGGATGTCGCTCGTTGAGAATTCCAACTACTCAAGCTAGATTCCAATTCAAGAATGCAAAATTCGTTGAATTGAATTGTAGTAGAGTAATTGTATGCAAAATGTTTCCAGAGCTTTCATAACCTACAACGGCGACAATACGCTGTTTACACATTTTGATTATAGGTATGCAAAGTGGCTGAAATATCGCATATTATGTATTGTGACCACGTTCAATAACTATGGCGTCCAAGGCGTCACTCATTCTCTCAATACGTCGAGAATGCTTATTACGCCACGTGCTCACTCACGAGATTCTACAACGGACTTAACTTGTACACTTATTATGTTCATGGATATCTGCGTTTAATATCTAATTAGCGTGAAATATTAAAACGATCTATGGTGAAATCAGAGAGTCACTTAAAAATCAATGCTTTCGAACACACTAAAATATTTTTATTCAATCAGTCAGTAATCGTCACAAACAGGAGCCTTTGCGCTCCTCAAAAAAATCTCTCAACTCGGCGAAAGAGGGACGAAATTGTGGCTCATTGTGCCAACATCGAAGAAGCACATTGTATCTGTAAAACAAACCAAAATACATACATTGAACTCTCTCCTACCACCTCTTATTCTTTTTAGTCAGACGGAATGCCACTACTGTGCATGCAGTGTCAACTTAGTTGGTATTGATAAAATTACACGCTGACAGGAGCGAGGTCAGGCTTTGCTAACTTCTCCGTGCGAATTGCTTGAATGATTTGTGGCAAATTTTTCCCCGAGTACGGCACTTCACCCAGGCTAAAGATTTCCCAAACTGTGCAACCAAAAGCCCAAATGTCGATGGCGAAGGACACTCTGCGTTTATGACGACCTTCCTTGCTGCTGATAAATTCAGGTGCAATAGAGTTGACAGGAAAGGAATCCTTTGGATTTGTTTACATGTAACACAAATACTTCTAGAGTTATATTTCAATTTCTCTGAAATCAGAAAGTCAAAAAGTGAGAAAAAGAGCACGAACCGAAAGAGCAGACTCTGTCATATAGTCTCGTTCCTCGAGGCATGCACTGGAAAGGCCAAAGTCGCAAATTCTCGCAGTTAAATCCGACTCCAGCAGAATGTTCCTCACGGCCAGGTCAACGTGTATTATCTGAAATATGACTCCTTTGCTCTAGTTAATAGTACATGTACTTAGCAAGCCGAGAACAATAACGCTTTATAGGCATGCATACCTTTTTCGAGGTTATGTATTCCATACCACTTGAAATTTGTTCTGACCAATACATCATTTGTCGCAAGTCTTTACTGGACAAACAGTCTTCCTCGCTGTAGATTTATATGAAACAGAATTATTTCCTGACATTATACAAAACAAAGTTGTTTTTTACAAATGCGCTTTGAAGTATAGAGCTGACTCTTGTTCAACATCACTGATGTACTCTCCGTCAGCAGCAGCATCCATTGGAGGCAACCCTCCAGAAAGCAACAGTTTTGAACGGAGCACATCCCGCAGATAATTTTGTAGGGAGCTCCTCTCGCAAAATTTTGTGACAATCAATAGTTCCCCCACATCTGCAGAAAACAAGTCGTACATTATTAATTTACATACAAACTACTCCGCTTGAAGGAGAAGGTAGAATTGCGCACCTTTCAGACAAGCTGCCCCAAAATATGGCACCACGTGTTGGTGTCTGCCAATTGTTTGGAAAATCTCAATCTCCCTGAGGAAGGACTTTATGACATTCTCTCCAGCATGTGGCTTGATGGCCTTGACTGCAACGGTGATCATCAGGCCATCATGGACCTGGGTCAACTTCCCTTTGAAGACATTGCCAAACTTGCCACCTCCCAGCTTGTCTCCCACGGCGAGACATTCCACAGGGATGGTGAAGTCAGGCTTACAGATTTTGTTGAAGCGGTCCACCAAGTTGACAGCGCTGCCACTGTTATCAGGTCCAGCATCGTTATTGGCCGATTCCGCCGAGTCGCTGAGTATGTCAACAATGTTCCGCCCAGTTCTCGAAGACAGCATCAACTCTTGGACGTACTGTTTTAGTCTGTTCATCATCTCTTCATTTGCATTCGTTCCCGTTGACTCCGACTCGGTGTAGTCGGAATTTACCCACAAAGTTACGTCTGTCGACTCGCTCAAATCACTCAGCGATTGACGATTGCGTGATGGTGTGTGTTTCCTTCTAGTTTATAAGTAACCTCTTCAATTAGGATACTACAGATATGATTGTCAATTTGTCAATTCGATCCAAACCTTCTATGCAAAATTCCCAAACCTGCTATCGCGACAACTCCGACTGTCGCAACAGCAGCGATGATGCCCCCGTGCAATAGCGTTATTTGAGGAGTCGAGCTCGCTCTTGTGATCGGTGACACCGTTGTAGGGAAGGCAGTTTGCGTCGTTTTTTCAGTCTTGGATGAAAATGGAAGGTTCGTGTCACATGAGCAATTGAAAATTTCCGGTTCTCTTTGGAAAGCTGACTAAGAAAGGAATTTATGGGTTGAGACAACAGCCTTCACTGGTTGAGAGAAGAACGGAAATATTTGTACCTGAATATTTGGTTGTTTAGAGCCTGTGATGTTGTAATAGTGGAAGATTCGCGTAGCATTTCTCAGGAGCCACACCCGTTTCCCACTGTTCTCCATGTTTTGGGTGACATAGCATCCGGGTCGAACAGCGATTGAAAGAAATTGTTGGGAAAGGTCAGGAATGAGTTGCTTCCCATCCCGGAGATGGACAGGATTGAAATAACAGTCACCACACTCCACTTCTTGGTATAAGATCGAGCATTCTGAGGACTGCCACGCGTGGTCTTTAGCGGAACAATCCGTTTTACATTTTGGTCTCCCTTTCTACCAAGTACACAAAAGTAACGATGTATACAAAATTAATTTGATTCAAGGTTTCAACTTGGATAGCGATATATGACTCTTTTAAATCACTCAGGTTTGTACTTACTAAGCAAGCGCAGGCCAGGGAACTTGCATTGAACCTCGACTTTTGGAAAACAAAGAGATAAGAATGATCAATCTAATTTTGCATAAAGACATAATAATTTAAATAGAATTATAATTCATAAATACATTGAACAAAGGCAATCCACTCGACGTCTGATTTGTTTCAAACTCCTTGCATCCAGTGATGTCGTCAATTCCATTCTGTGAAACCAAGCAGTGTTTGAACAGTGAATTTATTATGGCGTCCTTGTGTTGTCGTTAAAATGTCTTTTCACTGTACCCCAACGTAGCCTGGGTTCGACAGAATACTCCATGACGTGAACCCACAAACTCGAATGATGCATCCGGCTTTTGGGGAAAATAGAGCGTTGCGGAGCCTTTTCACGTGAACTAGGTCGAATTCTTTGGAGCTCAAAGGAGTGCCTTCCCTTAGGGCGATAACGTCTCCTGAGGCTGTGCTCACAGTTCCACAGATGTCATCGTCTTCTTGATGTCCTTCACTATTCTCTGACAAATTTGCTTCTACACCGGGCAGTCCCTCAGAATCGTGAAGAATTGAAGCTGAAATTAAAACGAGATGAGCCCAAACGACAGTCTTTGCAGCGCGAAATTGCATTATGATTTGAAGGATTGAAATTAAGGTCAGTCACAACGGCTACACAAATTAAGAGAATTCATTGTTTCGTTTAGCGTTTGAAGCTTGGAGTTTGTAACGATCGCTTCTGAAAATTCTGGACTTTTTTGTCAAATCCAACGGATGTACAGTTTTGTGTATGGCTTGTCAGGGGATTTTCGTGCAGCTCAATCCTCGCCAGTAAATGCATTCCTTATCAATTCATGATAGTTGAAAGTAAATATGCAAGAACAAATATACTACAATTCCGAGAACCTAGATAAAATGAGGAAGCATGCAGTAGCACGCTGTACACATGACACACATGACGATATCGATAATCGATGTGCATACTTAGAAATGCGTAAACAACAAAGCGTCAGCAATAGTAATAGGCCACCAAAACTGTCTAGTCGGTCATGTTATGGTGATGCGAACTAGTATTGACTGATACATGAAAGGGTTGTATTTAATTAATCTGAATCAATATGCATGTATACAAGTACTTATTCATCATTCACCCTTTATGCGTCACGCTACGCGTTCATATGTTGTTTGCTACATAGCAGGTACGTTCTATGCCATTTCATCACGCAACTTATGCGCCTCGGTGCGATATACATCTCGAAGGTAGCTGAAGGATGGTCGTTCTTCTGGAGTATCATTCCAGCACTCCAGCAGTACTTCCCACCTAATAAATGAGCACATTAAATATGCACACAAGTCGGTTATTGGCGATTTAAAAAATATAACACAAATACCGTACACAACATCTGGAGCCAATACAGGTCTACTTAGTCGTCTTCCACTGGTCAACATTTGAATCACTTCCAAAGCATTCATTCCCTGATAGGGTCTATCACCCAAAGTAAAGAGTTCCCATATTGTGCACCCGTACGCCCAAATATCGATGAAGACTGAGATTCTCCGTCCACTCTGATGATTTGCCCTCACTTTTGTACACTCTGGGGCCAGTGAGTTTACAGGAAACTCCCCCTGTGTCAATTAATTACTGAATCCTTCAGCAATTTTAGTTGAATAAAATTAAGTTTTTTTTTGCACAAGTACCATGAATACGGATTGTGCATAGTCTTTCTCCTCGAGACATCGTTTGGACAAACCAAAGTCGCAAATTTTTATTCTCAAGTCTTCGGTCAACAAAATATTCCGCACGGCCAGATCAACGTGAATAATCTTAAAGAAAGACAAGCACTTAATTTAATATTTTTGTAAAAGTACGAAAAGTGTCTAACCTTGCAACCTGTTTCATGTTGAGAAATTCCATCCCATTAGCAATTTGCTCACACCAACAAAGTAATTGGTGGATATCGTTGTTTTCGAGTGATGAAAACAGTTCTCTGAAATGCATGCGCCATTCATTCAATAAATTATTTGCCTTATTCATTCCATAACAAAACTGTAGATCCATAAATGTTACCCTGATACTCCACTGCTGAAATCTTCCAAATCACGGTAACTGTTTTCGTCATCGTCATCTTGTGAAGAAGACTCAAATTTAAATTTTTTGCATAAAGTTCTCCTTTGGATCAGCCTTGGGCGCATCTCATCCACAAGGAACGCTTTGAGTGAGCCTCTCTCACAAAGCTTGGTGACGATGAGGAGCTCACCCTTGTGGCAACAGCCTCCCACAAACTCGACAATGTTTTCATGAACGCCGACGCACTGGTAGATTTTGATTTCTCGAAGGAAAGAAGTTAAAACGTTTTCCTTTGCGTGTGATTTGAGTGTTTTCACTGCAACGGTTTCAGGAAGACCATCGTCGTCGCCACCATGGTCGTTGTGAAATGTGCCTTTGAAAACGTCCCCAAAATGGCCAGACCCTAGCAGCTTTCCTGCCAACATTCAATTGGTATCGATTACACAATTGAAAATCTACTGTGGACGGTCTTTTCGGTATAATTTTCTACCAATTTGAATGTTGTCTCTGGACAACTCAAACAAAGGGTCACAAACAAGCCGAAAGTGTTCCAGCAGAGTCGTCCTGCTAACGTGCTCGTAGTTACGATGAGACACTAAATGGACTTGTTCGTCCTTTTTCGAGGTCTCCACCAAGTAGTCAATGTATCTCTTCAGTTCTGTCATTATTTCATCTTGCGACTTGTTCACCTGCAGGACTGATGGCCTTTGGGTGGCATTCGATGGATACTCGAGTTTCAGCACAGTTTCACTACTGTACTCATCCATTTCCAACTCTTTCTCTTCTTCATCAGCACTTACCCCGTCAGTCTTGAGGTTGGGATATGCTGTTGCAGAAGCCCTCCACTTTTTTACAGCAAATATTATGAAAACCGTAGCAAGCAGTACGACGACAACAAACACACTGAGGAGGATATATTTCAGAACATTTTTTCTCCTCGCTTTTTCATTGTTGCTGCTGTCACCGTCACTGCCATTCGGAGACTCATCTGGTAGCGAAGTGGTGGTAATATCAGCGCCAGTTTTACTGGATTGTACAGATGCTACGGTTGTGGGTGTGGTGGTCGTCACACGGTCGAGATCACAGAAACACTTGAAAGTTTCGGAGATCTTGTAATACGAAAGCTAAAGAAAAAACACGGCCATGTGTCAAACATTTTGTAGGAGTCGGAACGTTTTCCCTATCATTTTCTTCTTACAGCAAGGCGGGCGTTGTATGAGTCGAAACTCATATTACCACCACCGTCTTTATAAGTATTTCCATATGTGGTCCGTCTCAGTGTACAGCCAGGTCGAACGATGACGGACTTTATGGCGTAAGAGTTGCGGCCGTCGAACTGTCTTCCGTGTTCCAAAAGGATGGAGTTGAAGGTGCAGCTAGCGCAATTTTCCTCCTGAAACAACATAGCGCACTGGAAATCTGTCCACGCCGTAGCGGCAAGGCGTTCGGCGCATGTTGGCATACACCTTTCGGGATCCTATCGACGTAACATAACTTTTTTTAAAACTTACGCCTCAAGTACACACGAAGGCATTGTGTAGCGTGTACAATTGCTCAGACAATGCTTATATGTACCTTATTGCAAGCACAACTCATCGACGATACGAAATAATTTTTCTGCAATTCTTAAAAATCATTAGTATCCTTAACATGTTCATGCATTGTAAACTGTAAGTACTTTATTAATTTATACAGCATACATTGTACTCTTTGGGGAGAAGGAAATTCTGGTTAGAGAATTGTTCGCATTTTCCTTTAAAAACAGACAACTGGGAGATATTTGTGCCGTTGTTGTACCCGCAAATCTCGAGTTTGCAGTTTGCTGGATCAACCACCGATAAGGTGGCCCCTTCGAGTTTCCCCATGTGCACACTGTCGTAGTCCGATTCACTCAATATTCCATTTTGAAACAAGGTGATGTTCTGTTCAGAAGCCAAAGTTAAAACCCCACACAGACAATGCCTGTCTTCGGACATGGGGATCACAATTTCACCATTGTCAAGGGGGCACTCATTGTTGGCGGAAGTCAATGTGCTCAAGAGAACATTGTAAGAAACCAATGCAATAAGTAGCCGGTATGCAGAAAATGCAACAGGATCTCCCGCAGTCGGTAACCACATTTTTGTGTAATTTACTAAACCACTCTACGTGTAGCCAGCAGTTTTCCAGTTCGTTCACTTGGACAGACAGGTGAATGTGCGGATTTAGCAATCTGTATAACGTTATATTATCGCAGCGATGTTGACCTAATATAAGCAGACTTTTAACGTTTTCCGGTCTGAATTTCCGAAAAATTCGGACGATAATCGTACGCAAATATGCGGTCGGTTTTAGGGAAACATGAAAAACCCCTACGCACTCACTTTGAAGGCTGCCGCAATATACAAAATATCAGTAGTGCTGCGACTTATCTGCAGCTGGATTGCGATTGTAAAAATTAGCTGTGCGATCTCGAACAAACTACTTTGCAAAAACAACTCATCCAAATGCCAGTTTCCCGAGTCGCTGGTATGAACAACTCCAAGTGAGCAGTACGTGTCAACTCACGCTAGCATCAGTCATTGGTGTTATCAATTCTTACTAGTTTACTAGGCCAATGAAGCTGAAGCAAACAAACGTTGAAAGTCTAAAAATATGACAAACTAGCGTTCGCAAAATATATGGTGGTAATTCACAGTTGAGTTAAATTGAGGTTTTAATCAACTTCAGACTGTTCCTGAACAGGATTTGTTTGCATTCGAAGAATTGTTGACGCAATACCAAATTATAGGCCACGACGGAGAATATTCATCATTGCGCCTAGCAATTTAATTGTGCAACGTACACCAATTTCTACGAATTTATTGAATTATTCTGACTCAACTTAAAAACTGCTGTCAAGCGATGCAAGACGCTGTGTCATCTTTCAGAACAAGACAAAAAGGACAGCAAATGTGAGAACAGTGAATGCTTCACGTTGGACTGACGGTGAAGGTTCCAGTTCCAGTTCCAGTCAATTCTAGTGATTAATGCACCTCTATGCAAAACCACTGTATAGGCAGCAGATTACACACTACATTACACTCTTCTGCCTGCAATTCCATGTACTTCAGTAAAAATATAAACTATTATTTGTCCGTCTGCATGTCTCTTATTAATTGCTGAGCTGTTGCGCAACCCCATAGGGCAACTGGTTTTTTGCATTGTAGAAAAATAACTGGAGCTCCGAAAAAGTCGGCCGGTCGTCTGGAATTTCACTCCAGCATTCCAAGAGCTTGTCATACCTGAAGAAAATTACACCGATTGATGCCTGTTGACACAAGATCGTGAAAGACAAGCTCTTCACAATTAACTTACACTAAGTTTGGTGCAAACGCCGGTTTTGGAAGTCTTTCTTGTCTGTCCAACATTTGGATAATTGCCATGAGATTCATTCCAGGATATGGCTTCTCGCCCAGACTGAATATCTCCCACATCGTGCACCCATACGCCCAAACGTCAGTGAACAATGATATTTTTCGTCCCGATTGTTGAGTAGCGGTGAATCGCGTGCATTCCGGTGCTAATGAGTTCACTGGGAAGTCGCTCTACCACCAACACACAAAATAGAATACGCTCGAAGACAAACCTAAAAACATTATTCATGGACTAACCATTCGCAAAGACCGTGCATAGTCCTTTTCCTCCAAACACAATTTTGACAAGCCAAAATCACAAATCTTCACCGTGAGATCATTCGTGAGTAAAATATTCCTCACGGCTAGATCCACGTGGATTATCTACACACAATGGCTTATTACATTTTCATACACTTACCAATATTCCAATTTTGGTAACGCTACGATTAATATTAAAGAATTGTCACCTTTTTCGCATTTAAAAATTGCATCCCATGAGCAATCTGTTCGCACCAGTGCAGCAGTTGAAACAAATCGTCTGCATCTAACTGACAATTATGCTCACCCCGATTTCTATTGAAGAAAGTGCCAACAAATACTTCTTTTATATTAATTTTAGCAACAGAGAAGAAATCAATGCAAATTACGACACTGAGGACTACAGCGTATAGTTCAATATTTTATATCATGTGGTTTGTTATACCCAATCGAAAGCCTGCAGCCCAAACTTTTAAGGTAGCTGTCGTCGTCACTGTCTTGGCTAATGGGCGGTTCCATAAGCTCCGCCACGACTTTAAAACGCACTACATCCTGCAGGTAATGTTTGAGAGAGCCGTTTTCGCAAAACCTCGTTAGGATGAACAGAGCTCCTGCATGGAAAATTAAAGCACAGTTCAATTAAGAAGCACTTTAACCTGCTTCTCCCTTAGCGGTAGGACTTTCTTACCGTTGTGACAGCAGGCCCCAACAAAGGTAACGATATTTTCATGACTTCCAACACTTTGGAAAATCTTGATCTCTCGTAAGAAAGACACGACCATTTTCTCGTCCACATTGGACTTTAACGTTTTCGCCGCAATCGTTTCCGCGAATCCACCAGATTCCTCTAAAGACTGAGAATCACTTTTTGTGATTACTCCGTGGTAAACGTCTCCAAAATGGCCAGAACCCAATTTATAGCCTTGTTTTTAAAAAAATCATCACCGGTCAACTTCTCTCTCCACGAACTGGTATACCTAATCTAAAATCTTGTCTGTTAAACTCATGTGCTGGTTCACAAACCAGTCTAAATTGTTTCAAAAGGGAATCATTTCTTCTAGTAGATGAACCCTGTGGCAGCATGAAGTCCTCCTCTTTCTTCGAAAATTGTACAACATAGTCAATGTACTTCTTCAAGTTTGCCAAGAACTCAGAGTTGTTCTGAAGATTCATCGTGCTTCCTTCATCTGCTGGCATCCGCTGTGCTTGGTCAGTTTGATATGCAGGATTACTGTAGCTCCGTGGTGGAAGGGTCCAAACAACTTGCGGATGTTTGTAATTGTTAACCACGCCGTCCTGTTGGTGGGCCCTGGTCGACGGTAGTTGACCTTTGTCGGTTCGCTTTCTGACTATTTCCTTGCGAATGCACCAAACAATGATGGCCCCAACACCTACAAGGAAAAACCCTCCACAAGCTGCCAAAACGGTTAGTATAAGGCGTTTATGAACCTGCTCTACTGAGGTTGCAGTTGTTGTTGTAGTTGTAAACATATCTCCAATAACGTCTTCGTCACAGGTGCAAGTGAAATTCTCCGAGTCCCTGTGATACCATGGCTGATTCAACACGAAAGAGAGGTTGCTCTGATTTTTTGTTATTCCGTTTACGAAGTTGTGACTGATACCACTGCAGCCTATTTATTTATTTATTTTTACTAAAATATTAACATACCTCCATATTTGGCTTGACATGGTCATATGTAAAGTTGCGTGGACTGTCGAAGTCAAGAATGCCATTTACAAATCTATTCACAATGCAGCCTGGTCTGGGCAGAATGGATTTGAAAGTGAAGGAATTCAAACCCAAAATCTCGGATCCGTACTCAAGAAATACCGGAGGAAAACTACAACCTTGACACTCGATCTCTCTGAACAAAATACCACATTGGTAGCCATACCAGTCGTGGTGCTCCACTCGATCATCGCAAGACATCTCGCTGCAAGATTCTCCTTTTTCCTTCACATAAAACAATTTGTGATTCACATTATGCGAATCGCATACCTCTATTTATATTTATCAACAGATTCATCGGGTGCAATAAAAGATGCTATCCACATGTTAACATTGACTTACACTGCATGCGCAACTCATGGAACTCAGTTGATAGCGGCCCTGTAACCACAAAAGTTTTTTTAGGATCAAGAACTTGTTGAAATTAATTTGTAGCAAATTAATTTTCTTAAAATAGTTATATATACATATATGTACATATATACTATCATACGTCATAAATCGCGTCTGGTGCTGAAGCATTTAAGCTTGAATACAATTGGCAGCTGCCAAGATTCATTGGTTCTGAATCCCAGTTGAACCCGCAAATTTCCAGAGTACACCTGTCGGGGTTGACGACTGAAAACAAGGCAGACTTCATATGGCCAAATCGAACACTTTCGTACTGAGCTTGATTTAGAAGTCCGTTGTGATACAAATGAATGACGTTCCCCTGGAATATGTGTGTCCTTCCACAGTACATCATTTCACTATCGAGGGGGCCTGAAGTAAGCGGCCTCGCCGTGATGTTGCTATCTGGTCCCTTTGGGAAACCAGTTTCACCACTGACACAATGGAAGATCAAAATACTTATGGAAAGCAAGATCCACGTGCAACGTTGCGTCATAGTAAAACAAAAAATCCGACCTCGCTCAAGAAACGACACTTGGAAGTTTTCATAAACTTGAATATATCGAGGTACATATATATTGCATTAAAATACGACCTGCTGCAGAACAAACAGCAATTATCTGGAATGAGCAACCAGGGCCGAGGTTGGCTTGAATTGAATTAGGTGTGACTTTGGTCAGAGTATCTTTTTCAGCAACTCTTGATAACACAGAGATACATAAATAATAGCATACCTACTTTAACAAAATAATTACGATCATTGATATCGTCTCTCCTTTAGTGTATAGTAAATTATAATAATGCAGTTAGTGTGTTTGCTTTATTACGCTTCAGTTTATTGTCTGATTATTATCCGATTATCGGATATTACAATTTGATTGTCTGGTCAATGCTTTTGAGCTAAGTTATTAGCTTTATTTACCGTGTGTTATTGCCATTCTCTCAAGCAAAAGCAAGCTAGATTTGCTGTTAGTCATCATGTATTGAATCTTATCGTAAAGATAAGATTTTTACAACAATTTCCATACACGCACTGCTCGTTGCAAATACGTTTTCGGAACAGGTTGCAAATTAATGCAGATACAATTTCAGATTTGTTTTCGTACATTGATGTAGCTAAACATATATCTGAAACTATAATGAATACCAACGTGCGTCATTCGGGCTAGAGGATCCCCTTTCAATGTCAAAGATACGTATTTTCCGGAGATTTGTGGTCATTCATGGGCCGCAGGTTGATAATTAGATAACTCCCATGTTTCTGAGGTGTTTAGCAAGTGTAAACGAATATATAATGTTCAATCATCTGGATGAAAGTAGCATACCAATTTTACTGATTGTATTAACAAACAAATCATGATTTACACGAGGTCGGCAACTATTCCAGACACATTTGGAGCATCAAATCTTTAGAAAAAATTTTAAAGCTCTACATAAGACTGTCTCCGGAGAACATGAAGAAGATGTGTATCCATCCTATCCATCTTTCTAAAAATGTTCGAAAATGACATTATTATTGAGTTCACACTGACAGACTTCCATCGTTCAATTTCTTTAACAAGACAATGGAAACTAAAGCTAACCTTTACATTTTTATTGAGGTTTGACTCCCAATATCTAGGGGCATTTGAATTGCAACTGATCAAGTAATTATTGAAACAGTTACCTTTGTTGTACATTTAGTGTAAGCAAATCGTGTGATATTTCACGGCAAATTCGACATAAATACATAGAATTGGTAGAATATTTCAGTGAAACTGAAACCGAATGTGCTGAGGTTAGGATGGCCCGATTAGCTTGTTTATATGTAAAGGAATGCTCGAAATCGGTTTTACTCAATCATTTGTTACACTGATTGCAAAACTTCGGCTGCAGCGCAAGGAATGACTCTATAGTGGCACTTTTATTACATAATCGTTATTACATAATAATAATTTAGCATAGCATAATTTAACAACACCGAAGAGTATGGTTTTGATATAGTAAGCATAATATACTACTTTATTCTTTGTAACAACACAATATCCTCTCACATCTTGACATTAGAAAAAACAAATACCTAAGCTTGCAGATCTATATGAACGTTGGTTGCATAATAAATGTAGGTATACTGTTTTTAATCTGGTTAAAAATCAATCGTAATTATGAGATTCTGTCAAGATGTGGGACCATGATGTGGGCTACTATTGCATACACGCACCATATCCAAATGCGTCCGCAAGTGACTTAATGGTTTAGTCCATGTACAAAGCATTTTCAACACAGTTGGCAATGCCGTCGCCATTTGCGCTATGTTCAGCTTTCAGTTTTGCGACGAGCTGGTTTACTTCATCAGCAAAAAAATTCCGGAGACTTGTGAAGGCAGGACGGTCGTCTGGACAAGATGCCCAGCATTCGCACATCTTCGCGTATCTGATCATACAAAATTAATGTTTTTTAGAAGT
>JAHZMW010004361.1:0-12948 GCA_027743745.1 Alloscopus bannaensis | reverse complement strand
TTCAAATCAACCAATCAAACCTCTTCCAGTGGACGGACCAACAACCTAGATTGTTATACTAGATTGTCATTGGGTCATCATCACACGCCATAAGGTCTCATTTAAATATTGAGATTCCGGCACATCGTTATAATGACATTCGCTTGGCTCGTTATTGTGTTAATCCGTATGAACTGGAACCCTGGTTGTGTGGATCACGTTGCCCCTTCTCTTCTTTTGTCAATCTGTTTATACCGAGTTGTGTTTCTTAAAGCATCCTCCTGCAACTTTATTTTTGAGATTTGGGACGGAGAGAGCAGGAGATATTTTTGATGTGCCCGGGAGTAAAACTACACTCTTCGGCGACTCACCCCGAGTTTCTAGTGATCCCGATGTGAACGAGTCTTGCACCTGGAGAGAGTAGATTAAAAAAAATACATATTATACATTTTTGTACGGCGATATTTTTTGTAAACCAAGCAGCATCTCTTTAGCGACAATTGAGTGGTTACCTGAATCCCAAATCTTGAAGTGGAAGCCTGACTTGTAGCAGGCATGTAAACTTCTGGATCGGAATCACTGGCTGGAGTCACGCAACAACAGTAGCAACAGGACTGACCCTTACTCATGGTTGCAACTAAATACAAATTAGCAAATGATAAATATTTACATTATACACACATAACCAAAACTCCCAATTTTCTAGCTTACCTCTGAGCTTAGTCCGTTACACTTTTATAATAGTACCTACGTAGACGCTCACCAAACCCAAAAATCCTTCCAGGCGATGCTCTAAGTGACAGCTTCCTTCATTTGCAGACAGATTTGTATTTCCACATTACATGCCAAGTTGAGAATTGCGTGGGATTGTGTAAAAACTCTCAAAAATATTTTTCCACATTCATCAATTGAAGAAATTCCGCTTCAGAAGGATATCCTGTTTAAAAAGCGACTGAAAAAAGAAGAGTCGCAACAGGTGAGTTTTACCAGTCTCGTCAACTCGGAGCATCGTTTGTCCCGGTAAGCATTTAGTCGACCATCTCCATTTTTTTACTAGCATTGTGGATGTGAGATTTCTTTTGAGAGCAAATAGCGTTTTTGTACAAAAAAAAATCACAAAAGTATTCCAGAGCCGATTAACACAGAGCTCACTCTTTCGGTATTCAATCCCATTCTTCGTTTGTAATGAATGCTATGGTATTAAAAGAGTTTCGATGAAAAGAAAACACGATCTCGATCTCCTCAATCTGCTATTATTCACTTATTATTAAAACCCATCAAACAGCTAACAGCACACGTAACTCTGACGTCAAACTTGTTTTGTCCACCCGGAATTTTATTTATTCTTTATTTATGGCAGCAAACCAAACTGGACAAGGTGTTGGCTGAACAGCATTCCATGCTTTGTTCCATCTTGTCGCTCTTCAATTTTGAATTATTATTTTTTCCTCCAAAGTTCGGTTCAGTATGGCTAATTGGATGTACTCCGGCAATGGCGGGGAGACAGCAACTGGAGCACAAATGCGCCAAGGAACTACTGGCATTTGAACTTGAGTTGGACGAGAGCCTTGACTGCCCGTTGAAAAAGGGGTGGCGGAAAAGAGGGTGAAAATCGTTCTAGATGGTGTGACACGAGAAACAGGTCGCCGTTCCAAGGGAGGGGAAGGGGAAGGTGTATCGATTCCTTCGTCGTCAAACTCAGAGCTATTGTCTTTACAGCAGAAGCAACTGTGAAGAGCGTTAATTAAGCTGTGGAATATGGTGGAGAATCTTTGGCGTCTCACATTGCCCCGATTGGAGTAGCCCCTCATTGCGAATTAACTAGGGATCAAATCCAGCAAATTTATGCAAAACTTCGCCCGTTGTTCAACTTGTCCAAATGCTTTCTGAAATGGTTATCGCTCCTTTCACGGATATTAAGTATCTACCGGCAGGATTCTTGGTAAACATTTTTTAAAATGATAACTAATTCAATAAGCGGAGTATTTTTTTCTGAGAGATCTTTATGATGATCAAAGAAAGGAATGCTTAGCCGGAGAAGATCAGTAGTGAACTGATCAAAGGAAGTTGGAAATAAATACCTTTTGTGAACTGAAGCACACGCTATCGGAATTTATATTCTGACCTTGAAGAGGCGGAGGTGGGCTATAAAATAAACTTGCAAAATTTGATGTAGTCCTTTATTCAATAAGCATAAAATAATTTGACGCCCACGCAACATCTTGCCAAACTTCATCGATACAAAGTCAGTATTTGCAAATTTTGTGGTGCAAATTAAATGAGTGAGAAACAGTCTTAAATGCGACGAATTGTTTGCATCCGGCTTGAAAATTAGTTTGGTTCCGCCGCTTTAATTTTGCCATGGCATGGCGTAACCCATAAAACAAGTTTTAGCGATTTATGTAAACCAAATCTCATAATAAGTCACGTTAAGCTAGACAATCTGTACTCAACATTTGGCTCAGCTTTTATTCTCAAGAAAATGTCTCCAGTCTCTCCATTCAGTCAACTGGGATTTAGACGTCCAACAAGTATGAAAAGAGAGTTTCTCCTAATAATGAGTCATATAATGTTTCCTCCTTTCAAACTTCCTTTAACCTCATTTCTCCCTCCTTCTTTGTTCGTCAATTCATGCGTTTCGTGGAACGTCAATTGAAAACAACGACAACGCTTGACATTTCAAAAGGATATTCTACACAGGTATTTTTTTTATTATGATTTGCTCGTGATTCGGCTTCGAGGAAACCTGAGAAATAACTTCTCAATATTAAGAAAGCTTTTATTTATTACAATTTACCCAGCAAGCATATAACGTAAAGCTCCATGAAAAAATGCCTCGTAATCTGACGGCGTTATGTATGAATCTAGATCTGTTTCTTACGCCAGTCTTAAACAGAAAACGTAAAGAGTTCTGAATATTGAATAACATGGAGTAGGTTAATCGATTCTTTTGTCTATGTCAAGAACGTAATTATTTTTAATAAGGACAGGTTAGCACTAACACTAACAATCGACAACAAACCCTCAACCTAAATTCCTATTGACTTACATATGCTCCGAATATCTCAAAATTGTAACCTAAAAATCATTAAAACCTTCTTACCAACATTGAGCTCCGATTGCTACCGTCGTCCCAGTTCTTAGTGACACATTAATGCGAAAGTTGTCACTTTTTAAACAAAAAATATGAGCTTCAACACACTAAAAGCTTTGCTGGGATTTTTGATTATGATTTTATTTGTTCATGAAAATCGGGCTAGTCCACTAGACTCGATTGAGTTGTATCATCTCAATTGGCTCACAGGATTTCATCACTGCCGCAACATTTTGTGGTTCCACTCCATCAAATTTTCACCATCCTTTCCATCACCATTTCTGCCACACGAAATTTTTGACACTTTCCCTCCGCCAACTTTGGTCCGCCAAAATCTTTACAAAATTTCTCCAGGTCACTGGCTCACCTGCGAGACGATTTCAATCATCATTCCGACGTCCCACTCAAATTACACTTTCGAATTTCAACGAATCTTGGCCTCAGTTGACGTCGGAAATTGTCCCTTTCACGAAGGCAAATTATGTCGGAGACCCATCTACATCTTTTTCGTGATGGAACACGGAGCTAGCTTTCACTCCACTTTCACCTACTTCGAAACTGCTTTCCCTCTCTACAAAAGCTATACGTTTTACCTCCCTTTCTGGTTCACTTATCCGACTCTCATCACACAGCTTTCACCTTGGGGAGAAAGTGTGTCTCACTTTGCCCCAACTGTGAGCGACACTGCTTTCATGTGCAAATTTTGTCCGAAACCTTACAAAAATGGAAACATCGAGTTTTATCCTTACACCGACTTCAAATGCGGACTTGGTAAAGGTGCGATGGACGCCACGATTCTGAGGGCTACCGGAAACGGGCGGCTTGTCACTTACTACGCTGAAGACATCTTGAGGCTCACGCCGTTCTACCCGAGGCCTGGCCGAGTGACGCCACGTTGTTTCACTAGTCACTCACTAGGAATCATTGGAATCTTAGAGTGCCCCAAATTCAAAGACGTGCTCACAGCAGAAAACATTTTGACGTCGGTCCTCCTCGAGGAAACGCTCCGCAACTCTTCTGTCTGGCAACTGGCCGCCGAGCTGGTAACTGAGATGGTGGACATTAATGTCGAAAGCAGTCGACCGCTGAAGCGACAAGCCTTCCAGTTTATGACGTGTCACCTTCCTCCGTCTCCAACCTTTGATTGGGCGCACTACACAAAGCCTTTCGAGTCAACTGTTTGGATCCTGCTAATCGCTTCAATTTTTGTCACGATTTCTGCAATTAAACTTTATAAAATATTTTTTGGGCTCAGGTCTGCAAAAGACGGCCCTGGAGCAGTGGGACTCGCACTTCTCAGCCTGCATTTAGGAACATTCTGTCCATCCACTGATTTTGCTCGCTTTTCTCCGATTTTAACGAGTTGGCTGCTTGTCTCTATGATTCTCGTGGGAGCCTACAAGGGAGACCGCTTCTCCGAGAATTTAACAAGAAGGGGGCCTCCACACCTGGAAAAGTTTTCAGAGTTGTCCGGATTCACTCTTTGGTCGCCCATCAAACTGCGGTTGGAAAGTCGGAACAGTGGGACGGAAACCTATTTCCAAACAATCATGTTCGATAAAATCAACCAAGCTCTGGACGTGCAGAGGGGAGCCTTTGAGATTTACTTGGGCCCCAAAAACTGGACTTACAACTTGACCGCTTTGCGAGGGCATCAAAACTGGGAGACGAAGGAGGACCAATTGCTCCCTCGACTTTGGACTCAAGTTAAGCCTTTTGAGTGGAAAAGCTTGAGATTGGAGTCCCATAAAAAGGTAAGAAGAGAGCTTATAGACTGCGACCGAAATAGTGCCATTGTCGCCCTCGACTTTGAGCTTCAACTCATTCGACAATTGCTGGAGGTCCTAGAAGGGGAAGAGGTTGTAAAGAGGATGTATCGCGGAAAGGAAATCGTGTTCGAGCACGCTTTCGGGTTGGCAGTCCAGTGGGCGGGAGGCGGTCACTATTTGTGGTGGAGGTGGGTGTGGATGGTGGACAGCGGGCTGTATGCCTTCTGGCAGGATTGGCATAGTCGCACCAGACTCCGCTCGGGGGTTCTAGAACAATCCCATTTGGTAACGGGGGAGGAGGGTGAACCCACGAGAGTGCAACTGAAAAAATTAGGCGCACTCCTGGCAGTCTGCGGAGTTGTGGTCGTGGTTGCATTCGTAATTAAAGTCATTGAACACTCATATTTGACGGTTGGTAATCTTCTGCGATTTTGACGGCGAATTTAATAAGTATATACATGATACGCAGCGATTGACAAGTTGCGATGAAATGAGTTAATTTGAGTATATATGTGTAATGCTTCATGCGTGCTTCGCATTTGACATTTTTTTTTACCAAGGGGCGAGTTGATACAACCGAATGTAAGATTGCTGCAATTCTGTTACCTAGTCATATTTCGTCATACTCAATGCTTAATGACACCATTTTGTCGTCTTCGTTATGTGATGACAGATATTGGAACAAGTGGTAATCCAATTTAAACTAGATTAATTGTAATGGCAGATGATCAATGTAATGTAAAAAAAAACGCACACTGGAATTTTTGGTGTGGTAAAAACGGTCACACCAGAACAAAGCCAAATGATTAGAATTTTATGCACTATTCTTTATTAATTCATTTCCTCACATATTTCAACTTATAAACAAAAAGTTGAAAATTTTTGCAAATTCTGCAAAAAAATTGCAGTAAAAATAGATAACACGACAATCATTTGTTAAAAATCAGAAACAATCAGTCTTTCTCGTGTGGAACAACATAAAAGTCGGCATCCGCTGAAAACTGGTTTGACGACTTCCTCCTTTCAGAAAGGGCCACCAGTTTCTCCCGACCTTTGACTATTTCCCCTCGCACTTCCGCACCCAAGTCGAGAGCCTTCAGCAAATCAATCTCCCTCCCGGTCTCCTGCATTTACCGTGGTGCTATGGTTCGAAGCAAGTGTCTTGTTTTTGAACTGCTTCGTCAGGTTGGCCAAATTGGAAGCACAGCGTCGTAAAACTGGACATTCGTAGCCGACAAAGTCGCTATTTAATTGAAAAGAGGCTTGAGGAACCAAGGGATGCAAAATAAGGGAACTGCTGCGCACACCACCGCTGCATCCTTCACTCCTGTGTTCTAAGCCATTGAGAAACAGTTTCAGTCTTTGTTTCTCCGCTAAGCTCAGTTGACACTTGGCAAGGTTTGCTGAAAATCTCGGCTCTGCTGTTGAATCTGTGGAAAGGATTTCTCCATCTCTTGTGTTCAAAATCCACTTGCTACTCGCCAACTGGATGCAAAACTCGAAGTATTTCCTAGCCAAATTCAAAATGCTAAGAATAAAAGCAGTTGATCCTTTCTTCGGTAATGACCGCAAACCGTGAAAATTGAACCAGAAATTGACGTAATTGTCATTCCAGGTGAATCCAACCGTGTTCCCATGAAGCAATTTTGGAGTTTGCCGAGGACAAACTTTGAACACATCTCCGGGCGTTGGGACTAGCTTTATGTGGCTTAGGAAGAACGCCAGCAGCAACTCAGAAGCTAATAACGGTGCTTCTGGATACCTGTGTAACTTCGGGCCCGATCCTTCTACTTGCACCATTCCCAAACGTACTCCATTTATATTCTCAAAGTAACGAACCAAGGAAAGAAGAGGGCTCGCTCTGGGATCAAATTTTAAAAGATATTGAAGCAATTCATCAGTTTCCGCCTCCAGGTCGTGCCTCTCTCCACACTTCACATAAAAATTACAACCGTCTTGAGCAAGTCTGAAGCGCATGCTGAACGAACTTCGAGCTCTTAAGTTGGTCTCTAAGAAAATCTTCTCCAGGCTGAACTGTTTTCTGTTAATTTTGAAGCTTCGGCTAAATTTACGGGCGAGTCGGTTTGGGTCATCTTTTTGCTTGGCATTTCTCATCTGCTTTATGGTGCGCACTGCTTCTGCGTCCTTCTCTGGATCTACATTTTCAGAACAAATAATAATATTGAAAAGACTGATCAAAGCAACTGACTTGCTTATTTTAAGCATCCTGCCAAACCGGGAATATTGAAACGTACCAGAGAGACCTAAGTAAAAGCAAGGTTTTGCCAGGTCTCCCCTACTGTTTAGGCTGAGTTTGAATCCCCAAGCACGGAACAAGTGCCACTTTTTCAAAGATGAAAACTTTCTCTTTAAAACGTGCTTCAAGACTGGGCCGACTTTTTCGATGCGTTTCAAATCCTCTGGGCCCACGTCAACGTGTTCACATATTCTTTGGAAATCTTCAACCAACCTTTCATGAATATTGGTCGCAGGCCACAATGAAGTTTGCAGAGGAGTACCGACTTTACTAGGTAACAATACCGATGACGACGACACTTCAGGAATCGATATTCCACTTGAATTCTCCACTTCATCCGCAGTAATTGCTGCCACTTCGATACTCTTGTTCCAGACAGAGCAAATTAGCTCATCCCCTGTGAAAATAAATGACACACTAATGAGATCAGCATTGCTGACCAGTAAGAAAGAGTAGAAGATGAGGGTTTTCCTTACATTCCAGGCAGAGAAAATCGGTCGGATCCCCTTTTTGATTTCCACAAGTTGATCGCAAATCCTCACTTGTGGTCCGCCAACTGCGAGGTAGACCTTCGCTGCCTGTTTCCTATTTGAAAAATTACGAACTTAAGTTATATTTCGGCTTAACTCACTAAAAAGGTCATCATTTCAATTGAAAATATGTAGCTCAGCTCAACACTACAACAACATTTACAATACCTGCTTTCATAGCACAAAATTCCGATTTTCGGTTTGTGTACCACAGCGACAAAGTCAGTAACAAGTTGCCGACCTCCACAAGAAAAAACCTCGAGCAACTCGGAGGCGACCGGAGAAACCGGAAGTGCAGAGTACACGACGAGGACGCACTTTCGCAACTTGCCATCTTCCAGCGACTGCTGCACGTCGGCGCTTCTACACCGAGCATGGGAGGCCTGGAGAAGGTGCTCGAGCCACCGAGTCCTCGTTGGGAAAGATTGGTTGCAGTCCTCGCACTCCAAACTGTAGGTCACCATCTTCCTCCAACAAAAGTTGACATGAATGGAACCACCTGAAACAAAAAAAATTGACAATTGTCAAGCTGATTAATTAAAAATTACCGCAAGGAGTCAACAAATGATTTTTAGGCAATAACAAATAAACAGTCGAGCTGGACTGACTCACACGTGCGAAGAAGTGCTGCTTCCATTTCCCGCACCTGTTTTGGGTTGAAGTGAACGCCTGCCGAAGAACTTTGCGTGTACTGATACACGCCAGAACCAAACCAAAGGATTGGAATTTTCATGCAATATTCTTTATTAATCCATTTGGAAGGAACCTTCCATATTTCAACTTAACTTACAAACAAAAAGTTACTGTAGGTAGACCTAAAATTGCTGACACGGGAGCCTCCTATTCGCACTTATCTATATTGCTTGTATAAATGTTCTAACCGGAAACTTTTCCTACTCCTTCCTTACCGTAAGAGTGAAAGGTAAAAAATAACGTAAAGAAACAAGACGACAATCATTATTTTAAAAATCAGAAACAATCAGTCTTTTTCGTGCGGAACAACAAAAAAGTCGGCATCCGCTAAAAACTGGCTTGATGACTTCCTCGCACTTTCAGAGAGGGCCAACTGTTTCTCCCGACCTTTGACTATTTCCCCCCGCACTTCCGCACCCAAGTCGAGAGCCTTCAACAAATCAATCTCTTCCTGGTCTCCTGCATTAACCACGGTGCTGCGATTTCGAGCAGATGTCTTGTTCTTGAACTGCTGCGTCAGGTTCGTCAAGCTGGAGGCACAGCGTTGGAAAACTGGACATTCATAGCCGACGAAGTCGGTATTTAATTGAAAAGAGGCTTGAGGAACCAAGGGATGCAAAATAACGGAGCTACTCCGCACAACACCGCTGCTTCCTTCACTCCTGTTCCTCATTTCAGTGAGAAGCGCCTTCAGTCTTGGTTTCTCCACTGAGCTAAGGTGGCATTCGGGAAGATCCGATGATTTCGTCTCTTTTGCCATTGTGGAAAGAATCTCCCCGTCTCTTGTGTTCAAAACCCAATTGTTATCTGCCAGCTTGGTGGAAAACTGGAAATACTGTCTTGCCAAATCCAAAACGCTCAGGACATATCCGGCTGATCCTCTCTTTGGCAATGACCACAAACCATGAGACTCGAACCAGGAGTTTACGTAATTGACATCCCAATTGAATCCAATAGTGCTTCCATGAATCAATTTCCGACTCTGACTCGGACAGACTTTGAGAACTTCTCCAGGAGTCGGAATTAGCTTCCTGTTGCACAGGAAAAATACCAGCAGCAATTCGGATGCTGAGAAACAGGTGTTGGGGGTCCTCTTTAAGTTCAGACTCGATCCTTCAGTATGGACCATCTCCAGACGCACCCCGTTCATTGTTTCAAAGTATCGAACCAAGGAAAGCAGAGGTCTCGCTCTCGGATCAAAGGTAAGCAGGTACTGGAAAAGTCTGTCAGTTTCCGCCTCCAGGACGTACTTATCTCCGGAGTTTACATAAAAGTAGCACTGGTTGTAAGCAAGGCAGAACTGAAGACAGAAACCACCACACTTGTAATTCCCATCCCAAAAAAGGGTCTGCAGACTAAACTGTTCCGTGTTAATATTGAAGAGTTGCTTAAATATTCGGTCACGTTGCTCGGACCCTTTTACATTTCGTATTTTCTTCAAGTCTCCAAATGCAGCTGCGTCTTTCTCCGAATCTAGACATTCAAAAACGAAATTGTGACCTTCAAGGAAACTAGAATATCAAAGAATTAAGTTAAAACTCGACAGATTTAATTAAAAAAATGAGCATACCTTTAAATCCAAAATAACAAAAGGGCCTTCCAAAATCCCCTTCACTATTTAGTTTGAGTTTGAAACCCCAGCCACGGTACAAATACGAGTCTTCGACCTCGAAAGAAGAAAAGTTTCTCTTAAAAGCTTCCCTCAAAACGCGAACGGCGTTGTCTACTTGTTCGTAAAACTCTCTGACGACGCCGACGTTCTCACTAATTTTCTGAAAATCGTCAACCAATCTGTCATGAATGCGGGGAGCAGTCCCCAATGAGGTGTTCAGCGAAGGGCCGAGTTGACTCGGCGCCAATTTTGATGATAACAACACTACAGGAACGGCTATTGCATTTGAATACTCTCTGTTAACTGCAGTTACTGGTGTCCCTCCTTCGTCACTCTTGCTCCAAACGGAAGAAATTAACTCATCCCCTGTCAAAATCAAGATGAGCCGTCAGACTTGTCGCATAATGCCGACCAGTGAACTCCTAAAAAGCAAAAATTGTGAAATGACTTGCATTCCAAGCTGAGGAAATCGGTCCCCTTTTTGATTTCCACAAGTTGATCACGGATTTTGACTTGAGGTCCGCCAACAGCGAGGTAAACCTTCGCTGCCTGTTTTCTGTTTGAATAAAATTAACAACATTGTCATTCAACGTCGTCATTGAAAACAGCTCACCACTAAACAACATTTGATGTTTGTAATACCTGCTTTCATAACACAAGATTCCAATTTTCGGTTTGTGTACCACAGCGACAAAGTCAGTAACAAGGTGCCGACCTCCACAAGAAAAAACTTGGAGCAACTCGGAGGCGACTAGAGAAACCGGAGGTGCGGAGTACACGACGAGGACGCACTTTCGCAACTTGCCATCTTCCAGCGACTGCTTCACGTCGGCGCTTCTACACCGAGCATGGGAGGCCTGGAGGAGGTGCTCGAGCCACCGAGTCCTCGTTGGAAAAGATTGGTTGCAGTCCTCGCAATCCAAACTGTAGGCCACCATCTTCCTCCAACAACAGTTGACAGGAATGGAACCACCTGAAACAAACACTTGACAATTGTCAAGTTGATGAGCTGGACTGACACACACACACGTGCCAAGTGTTCTCTCTCCCTGCTTCCCGCGCTTGTTTTGGGTTAAAGTGAACTCCTTCCAGTGTTCAGCAGCCAACAATTGTTTCAGCCAAGAAGAACGGAACAAGGTGTACTAACATGTTGTGAAGAGTAAGAACACAACATAATATTTTATTCTAAAAATCGCCATTGCCGCCTAAGTTGTGAATAACGTTGAGCGTTATTGAGTGTGTTTGGGATTTTGTTGGGTTTTGTTTTTAGAGCAGCTTCTGCGTTTACAGCCTCATTCACCATTTTAGTTAAAAAGATTCAAATCCTTCCTTCAAAATTTAGTTACCTCACATGAGTTACGTCAAAGGGAAACTCATTACTGGTTCTCATTCAATTTTCGGGAATGTCTCGTTTCCGTTGGAAACCGTCGCTTCGAAGGAAATCTAGAGTTTTGGTGAGGATTTCCTCCATTCTTGCTCGGCTCTGTAAATTTACTCCTGAATTGCACCAAAATGGTTAAAATATTGTCAGTTGATTTTAATCAACATCAAAAAGAGCTATGAAGACTAGCCCCTGAAGGTTGCCTGAAGAGGTTTTGCGATAGATAGTTCTGCTATTTCCAGTTCGGCCAGAGACTGGGGAAAGGGAGAGAGTGAAAGTTAAGGACGAGAACGACGGTTGCTGTGATGTGGGGCACTTTGCGACAACTTCGCATGACATTCATGACGAGCTGTATCCCCCAAAGAATCATTTGAAATCTATTATAAATAGGTATCAATGGATTTTTTTTTCCGAAAATGAAACAATTGTCTTCACTTTACTTTATACAGTAGGCAATTGTAACTTGTATTCATCCGATTTATGAGGTGAGCCAGGTCTTCTATGCCGCTCACACTACTCAGCGTAGCAGTATGTGAAGCACCTGCTTAACACTGGATATTGGAGTCATGAATGGAAAACTGCATCCAGCCAACAATCTACACAAATTGAGAGAGCATTGGACAAACCACATAAAAAACTCACTGACATACTACAGAAAGTATGTTGCTCGTTGCTTCGCCACGATACAATCCACTTGTAGAATGTGTGCTCGTTTTCCCTATCCAATTCACGCTGAATAAAATACAAGAAGAGATGCTCCTCAAATCCCTCCATTCTTGTAATTCTGCACCGGTCACCGCAACCTGTTGTGTTTTATTGACACACGAGCACAATCATTTCATCTTATATGTAATTATTACCAATCTTTTAAAATATTAAACAACCTGACAATTACCGGGAATTAAGAGTTGCAATTTCATTAAACCGTGGCAATTTATTACACAATAAATCATCTCAGATTATGAGTACAAAACGTAATAATTCGGACACCGAAGACGGGGATCCTTGCCTCCTCTGTTTGCGTCCAGGGATCTCCTTGGAGGCAGCAATAAGCCCGGATCACCTTTCTTGTAACGATGCCGTTGGAGGAAACTCAGATCTCATCAAACCGCACGTCATCTCTATTTTCGTCCTCCGTCGGCTTTTGTCTTTCCCAAAGTTAAAATGCAACCGATTTCTGAAACGCGGGAGGCTCGAGCCTGGAAGTTGGTTCTATTTGTGTAAAGCTTGTTCCGTGCTTGTGGCTCAGGGCCTGGACTTTCAGCAGAAAATCTTGGAGTTCACAGCGAAGTTGGGGGAGATCAAGAAAAAGTTGAGGAAGGGCCTGGAACAAGCTTTAGAAAAGGAGGAGCCACCTCATTGTGAGAACGAGGAGGTGGAATTGTTCTACCAAGGCGTGCGTCAATTTTATGGACCAGCGACCACCTCAGAGAATGGTACAAAAATTTCAGACTTTTCATTTTGAAATTTGACTAAACGCTAAAAGAAAAACCTCGATTTTTAGGGGATGCAGACGACGAAGAGCCGTCACCCTCATATTCACCGATTCGGCCGAGATCGCCATCGTCATCAGCGTCTGAGTTTGCGGTGCCGTCGTCGCCAGCTTCATCTGAAGGCTCAAGTGGGGGCAAAG